>JAHUZM010001061.1:0-11120 GCA_019925275.1 Mytilus edulis
TGTGTCATGTGTACTATTGGTTGTCAGTTTATTTTCGATTTATGAGTTTGACTGTCCCTCTGGTATCTTTCGTCCCTCTTTTTTTTAGAGCCATTGCAGAAACACACATTTTAATTTTCGTTTTTATTTTTTCCATTTTGAAAGAGTTACATCAATGATGAGAAGCTTGCATAAATTAAAACATGGACATATGTGTTCCTCCGGCATCAAGAGGGTTAATGCTCCAAATATATCAGAGTATTATACATGTAAATATTCACATTAACTTGCAAAAGGTCAATTTCTACCAGACACATCTCATATATGTTTAGATACAGCTTGGGTTAGTTAGCCTGAATTGATGTTACTCATCCTCGGATTTCATTGTTTGGCTTTGAGCGTTCCTGATGAAGGTAAATCCAGAAAAGCGCTTTGGACGCATTAAATTTATTAAACGTGTTGTTTTCTATTTTTCACACCAACATATTATTATGAATTCAGGTTATTTGTTTCAATAGTTTAATAGGAGGTGTTTTTTATATGGTTACAGATATATATGGTAAAATATTAAACCATGATATTTAATTAAAAGCATTAATTGATAAATACAGGATATCCAATTTCATTACGTAAAATAAAATTGAGAATGGAAATGGGGAATGTGTCAAAGAGACAACAACCCGACCAAATAAAAAACAACAGCAGAGGGTCACCAACAGGTCTTCAATGTAGCGAGAAATTCCCGCACCCGGAGGCGTCCTTCAGCTGGCCCCTAAACAAATATATACTAGTCCAGTGATTACGTGTTTATTATATACTCAAATGGTCAACATACTCATCTGGTCCGGATTATACATATTAATGTTATTTAGACCGGAGTAAATTTGTTTTGAAAATCAACCATTCCCTCTTAAAACACGCGGACGTGACAGAAGACACCATTATTAGCGTCAACAGTAAAAAATTGATCGAAATAGTAGACTTTTTTTTTTAAATATAACTTGTTTGACTGTCCCTCTGGTATGTTTTGTCATATGTAATTTTGTTTGTTTATCTTTTCATTTTTAGCCATGGCGTTGTCAGTTTATTTTCGATTTATGAGTTTTACTGTCCCTCTGGTATGTTTCGTCCCTCTTTGATATGAAATTATGGTTTGAGTCCAGATATATATATTTTTTTTATACTAGATAATTCACCATTTTTAAGTACATAGCACTCTCAGTCTACAAGAAAGACAGTATATTATTGCTGAAAGACATAATCTTCCGACTTATCATATGGTTATCTGACGGAAGATACACGTTAGTTTTCAAGCTTTTATTAATCTATGTCTCCCTATACTAAAGGAGATATTTGTGGAAGAGTTGATTTTATATAAAAACACAAGACTTGTATACTCTCATCTTGGCATCAAAAATGGCTTGCACATTCAAACTGTGGATTTTTTTTTCTGCATAAAAAAATCTGCTCGTCCTTACTTGGTCTTGTTATTGGTATCAACTGCTCTAACGTTACATTGGACATAGTATAAAAATCATGCTCAAGAGGGAATTTTATTTCGTGCATAAGAGTGGTAACCAAAGAAATTATATCTGAGGATATTATTCTTCTTACCTAAGAACGGCTTATTTCATGGATATCTCCTGTCTCGGACAGGAACCCCTCTTTTGCATAGTAGCTTAAAGTTGTCAAAACTTGATGCAAAAAAGGGGGGGGGGGATGACGAAGTTTCTAAGTCAGGGGAAGCACATCTACTATGTCAAAAATACTACGTCTGTCTAAACGGTATCTGGAAATAAGTTCTATGTCACTTAGATTGTCCATAATAAAGGTCATATCTCTTTCCCTCCGCGGTGCCCTGCGTTCATTGTGTCCGAGTTCTGACGCTGCGATTAATCTGCGATAGGTTCAAGTACACACTAATAACGTTCGCGATTTGCACGCAATGTACGACCATCGCAAAGTACGATTGTTTTATGAAACAGAACTTTAGCGATCAAACGTACGCTAACGATTTGCAGTACCGGGTCATGATGACAGTATTATGACAGTTGTTTTTCAACGATATCAATCTTACTTTCGTCAAGCAAAGAACTGTTTTAGATATGAGGAAAGACTAGTAGTAGTAACAACATGATAAACAGATCATCAAGTATTTTCTTTACAGATATCGTAAAATATCAGACGGCTCAAATTGTTGCTAGCAGCTGATACTTTATGTGTAGAAAACCGATTATCTATACGTATGTATTTCTTTTCCTTTTTCTATGTTATAACTTTTCCAATGAAATTATAATTATCAATGTTAGACTTTTTTCTTAATTATTCGTTTGTATCTCAAAACAAATCATATTCATAAATACTAATTCAAATTATTATGAAGAAAAACTTACCACTGTTTTACGATAGCTGACTGTATTCACAGTTTAATGATGTAAGGTGCTGGCTAAGCTTTTAAATAGCTTCCTGGTCATCTCTTCCCTTCCCATGTCCATATTTTTTTTTAACTAAAAATAACATTACAGAGAGAATGGAGGAAGCTCAGTGTGTACAATACAAGCACATGTATATGTCCCTTTTGCTTTAACTTTTTCATTGAAATAATTGATTCTCTTTTCTATTTCTGATAAATTCAAGGCATTTATCAAATCGAAATTATTAAAAATAACGCATTTTTATCACATTGAAACTAAATGAATACAATTTATGATTCCATTAGCACGAAGTAGGGAATCGCTACTTTTAAAAAGCAACACTGTACCTTTGGAGAGATATGCATTGATGTCGAAATGTGGTTATGAGCATTTTGAATAAGTTTCATAACTTTATACTGAGACAAACTAAAGTAAAAACAAAGAACGGAAAACAAATTTTAATGACTTACGAACGTACGAAGTACAGAAGGACCAGGATAAAACTACAACGGGGGCATGCTCAATTATATTAAATATTTGTGTATTATGCTTATGTATAAAGACATCCCTTATTTAAAATATATCTTACAGTTCTATACATAGCAGGTCTGTACTCCATACTGAATTTTCCTCTGATATATTGCTTTGCCATTCCTATTTCTATTCCTGTTGGAGTCCTGCTCATTTCCAGCTCTATCAGCTGCTTGATTTCCTCCTTTAAACCGTGATAAACAGACATTACTTTTCCATGCATTTTTTGTTATACTGATAAGCATAAGATTGATTACATTGAAAATACAACTGAATATGAATAAAATGCCCCAAGCACGGAAAAATATATCATTATACATAATATATTCAGGTTTTTTTATTCAAACAAAGTAACATTTTTGCATTAGTTTGAGTCGATATATTTCGCCTCATGTGCAGCAGGAAAAAAAAAATATCTTTGCAAAAATTAAGACCTGCAAATATTTATGTTTAAATATTGGATGACAACTATTGTAGTGCTTGAGCTGTTCGGTAGTCTGCTCCCGAGACTATTTCTGTTTATTAAAAGAGTCAGATAACATTTCAGCAGCGTGAACATCTTCATTTGCTTGTTTCAAAACAGGAGGAACACATACAACTTGCAATTGCTGAATGGAATGGATTTCAACATCAATGTGAAAACTCATTTATTCATTACCACAAATCAAACTAAGATAAGGATGTCAAAGCGCCAGTAAATCTGTAAATTTGTATACACTGTACACTACAAATTTGCAAATTGTTAATTCATTCTGTACTCGACACAGAACAGGAATTGCCTGTAACATAATATATGTGAAAAACCCAATCAAAGTCGTTAAAAAAAATCTAATTTGGATTAGAATTGGTTTTTAAGTGACTCTCTCCTGAAATTTTGTTTTCTACACACTCCATATTCAAGGAAGTTGAAGGTATGAAAGATTTTAAGTCTTTTAAACGCGCGTCTGGCGTACTAAATTATAACCCTTGTACCTTTGATAACTATTTCTTTGAATTTTGGAATAAAAGTTTAAGGTGATTAAAAGTTGATACCAGTGTGGTGCTGAACACCAATGACTATGTATACAACATAACTTGTCCATATCCATGCGACTGTTAAATTACAATACTAAAGTATACACGTACAATACTAAATTATACACGTGTATCAAGTGTATCATGATTTGAAAAGTACGTTGACGTCGCTTTATATACAGAATAACATCAACGATATATATAATATTATTTGTACAAATTATGATTTATTTAGATAGTCAATTTAATAGAAAGCACCTTCAAGAATAAAGTTACATGTCAACCCACATTACTTCAATTAATAACCATTTGATACTTTAAGAAAGGTATTTATATTATTTTAAGAATTGTCAAGTACATTATACAATTAAGTTTGAAAATTAAAATTAAAAAAATTAGATTCAATGAAATACACCTTTTGTCGGTTAAAAACATATATCATTCCTCTATTTAAAACAATACAATTCTACTCATAGGTCAATTGTTGTTTAAACAGTTACTTGAGTTATTGCACAAGTTTCTACAATTTTGTTTTCTAACAATAAATTCTTTATATACTTCCTCTAACTATAGCTTACGGGTGTTCGCTACTCAGTTTTAAAATTACAAGCTTTTAAAAACATTTCTTAATTGAAAGTACAAAAATGTATATAGATAAAGGAACTAAAAAAGCAGAAAAAAATGAAGGGTTCGTGACCTTGCTTTCAAGACACAAGCCATTTAAAAGTTGGCGAGAAAAAGATTCTCTCTAGACTTGCGTTCATTGGTACCTTTTCCCTTTCCAACAAGTAAGAAATAATAACAAGGATTTTAGAAGACTTTCAAATATGTCTTTTAAAACAATTTGTAATAAAAATATGAAAAGAAAAGAAGGGGTTTGTGTGCAAAAAATTTCAATTGCATTGAATGATGGATAAAATCAGAGGATTCCGAATGTCTGGCAAAAATTTAAGAGGAGCAAACATTCTTAATTCTACTGTATACATGAAAAAAACCAACGATAAATGTCATTTAAAAAATCCATTTCTTCTAAATCTTGTTCTTCTCTTTCTGCATATCAAAGGCATCCATTATGTCGTAAATTTAACAGGTTCCTGGTACATTCGTGTACCGAAATTGAAAATAAAGCCTTGTTCACATGTTGAACAAAACATGAATCATGTTTCATGTTTTGTCAAACCTATAGATTTACATCATATTCGAATTTTATCAGGGTTTTGTCAAAACGTTTGAACTTAACTCAGCACTGCTTGGTATCTGTTACGCCTTATGCCCTGGCAATATTTTGGCTATAATCTTTAAATCCACATTTTTTCTTAACGCATCCAGCTTCCATTCCTGTGACATACTTCTGGTCAGCTCTCCACCAGAGGTTGTTTCTCACACCAGAGTGTTGCTCAGTAAGGTGTCTTCTCACAGCTGTTTTTCTTGTAGACAATTTTGAACAATGTTAATAATTAGAATATGTGCAGGGTTGTAGCAAGTGTTTTCAATTTCTTCTATGTTTTCTGTATAAAATTTTCTAAATTTAATGCAAGATGGTGATTTTCTTGTCAAATTTATCAATTTCCTCCACCTTAGTAGCATTATACTAATTTCACATGCATTTGGAATAGATATTTCCCAACTTATTCAAGAGCTTGTAGCTGCTGCTCAGATTTTGTTAAACGTCACCAGTGTCTGAGGAGAATGAATCAGTGGTAAACAATGCATGTCAATACACGTCTCTTCCTTTTCCCCAAAAAAGGTCATCGAAAGGTACCAATACCTTGTTGTTAAATATTCAGTATCATCTTCTTAAATGATACAAGAAGGTTCAAAAAATCAATTGATAATTGTTAGCTTAACGTCCAGTGGCAAATATTAGCTACATGATCCGGACGAAGCTTAACGTATAGTGTCAAATATTTGCTACATTTTCAAGACAAGAACAAAGTAATAATAAAGACGATATGGGTGTTCTTTTCATAAGGCCATGGAAATTTGGATAGCCTGTCAGAAAATAGGGATATCATAGAGAAATATTCCTGCCTTGCAACAGACCCTTTTTGTACGTTTCAAAGAGCTTTATCCTTGATTCTTAATATGGACACAGCGTTGAACTTTCTCTCTACACGAGATTGAATATCTTCATCCTGACTTGACGTGACTGCGTACTTGGACATCTTGCACAGTCATACGGAACCCCAAACTTGCAATTAGATAAGGGATTTACTGTAAGTCAGCAGGAGACTGAAGTGAACATTTGTCTATCCCTCAGCCACCTGTAATGGGTAACCCCTAATTGATAAACTTTTATTTTTAAATGTTGTTTCTGTCACACGTTCTATCAATTTGTATATTTCACATGGTGTTCGATTTTGTGTTGTTTTCGTCTTATAGTTGATGTGTTTCCCTCGATGGTTTGTAACCCGGATTTGTTTTCTCTCAATCGATTTTTGACTTTTAGAAAAGCGGTAAACTACTGTTGCCTTTATTTTCTTCAAATAGAATACGAAAGCAAGGTTTAGAAAAAAAGAACTTGATACGTGAATTGAGGAAAAAGACCAAGGTAAACCATTCACTCTACCAAGATGGAGGGTCGGGAGCAAAATCAAACTAAAACCAAACTGTTGGTCTACTGTTTAAATTTAATAACTGTGTTCTAAGATATGAAATTATGTTCGTTCTTGAATAACAACTGTTCTCAAAAGTGGTTATTAGGTTCTTGCATACTAGTAGTTGGATGCCTTTTCATTACTGCAATGTGTACAACAAATGTAATTAAATAATTTTAAAAAAGTCTACCAAATGCTTGGTTTCTGTCTGAAAGATTGGCAAATTTTATATAAAAATAATAAAGTACATGTGTTTATATGTATTAAGGTTTATTCTATGACGCGGGACATAGTTCAGGCACGAGCACATGCAAACATTGAAGATCAATCGACATCTTCAGGAATTTTTTTTTTTTATTGTTATTGGTTTTGAACAAAATGTTGGTAACTGCGACCCCCCCCCCCCCAAATGGTGACTGGGGAAACGTAATATGGTCACTAGGTCTTCTTCTGTGCGGGATGTTCGCAGTCACGTCCAGTCTGAATGGGGACGTTAAATCCGATGTCTGGTGTTTAGAGGGTGCCACGTTTTTTGCACGTTTAGAGCCCTTGCAACAACTCTTTGAGGGGTCCGTATGTGGCCTGTTGCAATGCAAAATTGCTGTCCCTATCCAATATACCCTCATTTTCCAGTGGCAGTCCGAATTTCTCAGACCATCATCCCGAATGGCCTCTTTTATGACAAGACCTGCATATTGTATTTATTGTTAACTTGTTCTCGTCCTGAACATGCATTACATATTTGCCACTGGACGTTAAGCAACAAACAATCAATGGTAACTGCGAGTACTATCATAGCTGAACTTTGTGTCTTTTTGTTGTTGTTGGGATGCAAAAGTACCCCGCCACGTCCACTGTATGTTTTCTTATTCTGTCAATCTGCTGAGTTAATAGTTATTTTGTACTGTTACACCACTGTCCCAGGTTTGAGGAGGGATGAGATCCCGTTAACATGTTTAACCCCGCCAAAATCTGTAACTCAGTGCTTGTCCTTTGTCTTTCGTTCATTATATTGTACATAAATTAAGTTGTTAGTTTTCTGGTTTGAATTGTTTAACATCTGTTTCGAATCCCTATATTTCTGAATTTGCGGTATGGGGTTTTCTTATTGTTGAAGTCAAAACAGTGATCCATAGTTGTTAATTTCTGTGTCATTTGGTTACTTGTGGAGAGTCGTTTCATTGGCAATGATACCACGTCTTTTTTATATATATAAATAAACGAATATTATTGGTTACATAGTGTGTAGTGATCTAATACGGTATATATGGGGTCAGTAAATTCCCTATGGGGTGAGATCGATGCTCGAATCCCCAGTAAATTACATATGGAGTGAGAGCGAAGCTCGAATCCCCATTTGGAATTTACTGAACCCATATATAGTGTGCTAAAGACCTAATACGGTGTATATGGGGTCAGTAAATTCCATATGGGGTGAGAGCGAAGAGCTCTCACTCCATATGGAATTTACTGACCCCATATATACCGTATTAGGTCATTCGCTCTCACCCCATATGGAATTTACTGACCCCATATATACCGTATTAGGTCACTAGCACACTATGTAACGAATTTATCTTACCGACTATCTTAACTTGTGAAATTTAGACTAGTGTCCTATCAAAATGAGCAAGTCTTCAATACTGTTAGCATTAAGAAACTACTTCCATTGATCTACAAAAACAGATACAACAATAACAACTTGTTAGGTTTAAATGTGTTTTATGAATTTACTTTCTTCGTCTGTTTAAACCTTTACGATTTTTTTCTCAGTACCGTTTTGTTTTTATAAAGGGACGTAACACCCCTACTAACCGTGTATGAAATAAGCCCCGCCTCCCTACTACCTTATAAGGAATATTAAGGGACCTAACTCTCCACTACTAACCGTGTATGAGATAAGCCCCGCCTCCCTACTAACCTAATATCAAATATACACGGTATCCACGAGCCTCAGGGCGCTTTTAACCAATCACATTCCTAGAAATGTATAGGAGGTAAGATAAAATATTATAACAATGAACATTATTGACCTAAGTAAATAACATGAATATAATTAATAACAACCAAGTAGTGGAAAGAAAACAGAAATATATACGCACAATTTCAAAGGTCGCTGCATAATAACGCAAGTCGCAGAATGATTGAATTATTAAACACGTACTACAATATGCACTGTTTGCTGTCCTTTGTTACAGGACACAATTTGCAACTTATAGAGAGTATATATAAACATCTCTTTCTACAACCATCATAAGACAATAAAATTGAGAATGGAAATGGGGAATGTGTCAAAGAGACAACAACCCGACCAAATAAAAAAAAACAGCAGAAGGTCACCAACAGGTCTTCAATGTAGCGAGAAATTCCCGCACCCGGAGGCGTCCTTCAGCTGGCCCCTAAACAAATATATACTAGTCCAGTGATAATGAACGCCATACTAATTTCCAAATTGTACACAAGAAACTAAAATTAAAATAATACAAGACTAACAAAGGCCAGAGGCTCCTGACTTGGGACAGGCGCAAAAATGCGGCGGGGTTAAACATGTTTGTGAGATCTCAACCCTCCCCCTATACCTCTAACCAATGTAGAAAAGTAAACGCATAACAATACACACATTAAAATTCAGTTCAAGGGAAGTCCGAGTCTGATGTCAGAAGATGTAACCAAAGAAAATAAACAAAATGACAATAATACATAAATAACAACAGACTACTAGCAGTTAACTGACATGCCAGCTCCAGACTTCAATTAAACTGACTGAAAGATTATGATTTCATCATATGAACATCAGGCGCAATCCTTCCCGTTAGGGGTTTAGTATCATACCATCATAACATATATGAGAAGAACATAACCCGTGTCATGCCAACAACTGTTTTTAGAATAAATGTTTTTAGTTCCGATGCAAAGACCTTATCAGTGACTCAATATTAACGGCAAAATATGCAATCTTTAATGACTTGACAACAGTATCGTAATTATATCCCTTCTTAATAAGTCTATTCAAAGGTTTTGTAAGTTTCTGAGGTGAATACTGACACCTTTGTGCTTTATAAAGAATATTTCCATAAAAAATTAGATGTGAAATACCTGAACGTATTAGAAGTCTGCATGTTGAGCTATATTTACGAATGATGTCTTTATACCGATGATAAAATTTAGTAAATGTTTTGACTAGTTTGTGATATCGAAAACCCTGGTGTAATAATTTTTCAGTAATACATAAATTTCTCTCGTTAAAATGTAAAACATTGTTACATACACGAGCGAATCGTACAAGTTGAGATATATAAACACCGTAAGATGGTGACAAGGGAACGTCACCATCTAAAAACGGATAATTAACGATAGGAAATGAAAAATCATCCCTTTTATCATAAATTTTAGTATTCAGCTTTCCATTAGTGATATAGATATCAAGATCGAGAAAAGGGCAGTGGTCATTGTTAGTATTAGCTTTATTTAAAGTAATTTCAACAGGATAAATTTCATTAATATACATACTGAAGTCGTCATTATTGAGAGCCAAAATATCATCCAAATATCTAAAAGTATTATTAAATTTGTTTATCAGATGTTGTTTCGATGGGTCTTTGCTTATTTTTGTCATAAATTGTAACTCATAACAATACAAAAACAGGTCCGCAATAAGTGGTGCACAGTTAGTCCCCATTGGAATTCCGATAATCTGACGATATACGGAATCCCCAAAGCGAACAAAAATGTTATCTAGTAAAAATTCAAGGGCATATATAGTATCAAAGCATGTCCAATTAACATAGTTTTTTTGTTTATTGCTACTAAAAATGACCTAAAAGAGTTTGAACATATATATTCACATTCTGATTTTTTGAATGCCCATTTAATTAGGTGTGTGAATTTTTTCTTAATGAGAATGTGAGGCAATGTTGTATACAGGGTAGAAAAATCAAAACTTTGAACAGATTCAAAATCACCAATATAAGCATGCAATTTATCAAGTACTTCCAACGAGTTCTTGACACTCCAAAAGTAATTTATTCCACTATTTTCGAAGGCTTTATTTGAACAATTTATTATCAGGTTTTTAATTGTACCAAGTGTGCTGGTAAGAAGAATAGACAATTTAGTAGTTGAACAATGGCTTGAAGACGAAATAAATCTATATTTGTAAGGGGTTTTGTGTAGCTTCGGAAGCCAATACATAGTTGGGACTTTCATTGTATTTGGCTCTGCTTGTAAAGCGGTGGCTAAAAGTTTATGTTTGTTACAGATTTCGTTTTCTGAAAATGGAGTCAGTTGGAATGTTGGTGAATTGGTGATTTCCTTTTTCAGAACTTCAATGTAAAATTTACGTCAAACAATAATAATATTATTAGCGGTTATCGGCCGGGACAAAAACAAATTCCTTGGCTAGTTCTTTTAGTTTATGTTTGATACGAGAAATAGGTTTATTGTGGTTATGCTTTTTTTTTAGTTTTTTTTATCTAATTGAGTTGCATAAAAGGAATATATCAAGCCATAGATATTACATTATTACAGTTATCATCACAATACAAATTAAGTGCCTGTAATCTTTCATTGCTTTTTTTTTTTTTTT
>JAHUZM010001062.1:0-11091 GCA_019925275.1 Mytilus edulis
GCGCCATATGCGATATCGACACCGTATGTCCCTTAGTTAAATTCGAGGACAATTGAAAACCAAATAGTTATACCGAACTCCAAAACAAATTTGAAAAAGGGCACTCAATAACAACTTAAAAAATCTACGATATCAAGCAACCGCAAAACATTAAACCAAAAAAATACCATATTCCTGACCTGAAACAGGTATTTCCGAAAAATTGGGTGGGTTAATATAAAAATGAGGAGATGTAGTATGATTGCGTATGAGACAACTATCCATCACAGTCTAAATTGATTGAATTCAAAAAAATTAAGGCAAACATACGGCTTTCAACAATAAGAAACACCAAACGGTATTGTCAGCTACAAAAACCGACATGAAAAATATTAAACAGTTAAATTGAGAAAAATAACGGCTTAGAATATAACACATCAATTTACGAAAAAAAAATCAAAAGACATAAACCAACAAAGCCACCGAGCTAACTCATGAATTGGTACATGCAATTTAAAGAATGTTTCGGTGTAAAAAATGTTTGTGAGCACTGAGCTCTCCTCCTAACCTAGTAAAGTGGTGTAACAGTACAATATAAGATTACAAGTGCAGATCTTTAAGTACTTGCAGTTATTTCTTCTTTCCTTTTAATTTATGATCGTTTATTAAAAAACAATACAATTTTGAATTATGACAACATAATTTATGCACCCTTCCTTGTTCTATTATTCACAAAAAAAACAGAATAGAGGACATATAATCTTCACGATTTTCACTTACTTATTCATTCAGTGTTTTGTTGCATTTTAGTTACACGAAGGAATCAGAAAAGCGGTGCATAGATACAGATCAAAGTCGATGTTAAAATCAAGCAGTAAAACACAGGTTTGATCAAACTTTTACATGTCTAGACGATTAAGAAACAACTAAACAAATTTCATCATGTAAATCACAATTGAAATTTAAGTTATCCATGATCCACATTGTGTTCGAATTTATCAACGCGTCTTATATTTCAATGATGATGATTTCTGCAAAAAAAGTGACATAGCTAGAAAACCAAACGTCAAGGATAATTACAAACGCAAAGTCATTCACCAATGTACAATTGGTACAAACACATTTTGCTAATAGTATGTATTTTACCCTACTGAAGTTAAGTCATACAGGAACTTCTTAAGAAGAAACAAAAGAAGTAAGCAGCATCCTTTAACCTTACTTTTCGCTATATAGATGATGTCTTCTCACTAAAAAATCTGCGTCATATCTTGATTTACATATAGAACTTGAGTCGTTTCTTCAATTTCGTTCCCTTTTCACTAGTTTGACCTACAGAATTATACCTATTACAGAGTGTGTACTAACATGAGCAAAACGACGGGTGCCAAAAAGAGATCAGGATCTGCTTAACCTTACGGAGCACCTGAGATCACCCTAGGTTTTGATGGGATTCCTGTTGATTAGTCTTTACTTATTGTTTGTTGTGTTTTATGTACTATTGTTTGTTTCTGTTCTTTGTTAGCTTAACCATGGCGTGGTCAGATTATTTTCAGTTGCCCGCTGGATCTTTTGCCCCTCTTTAAGTGATAGTTTTGTGAAGTTCGTGATTTTCAAAACAAAAGATTGTATCTACAAATTTTGATTCACAGTGTATGAGTTCCAATGTACTAGGTAAAAGATCCGACATATTTTGATTCCTGTCGTTGTACATTAAAAATTTTTAAATCTTTATATTATTTTTTTCTTAGTCTTCTGGTTTACAGAACAGATTTGATTTTAAAGGTATGTTAACACTTGTTCTTGTGTCATTAATTAAATTTAGAATGGAAATGGGGAATGTTTCAAAGAGACAAAAACCCGACCTAAGAGCAGAAAATAGCCGAAGGTCACCAGTGGGTCTTCAAAACAGCGATAGAATTCCGTAGGCGTGCTTCAGCTTAACAAAAAGGTGTACTTGTTCAGTGATAATAGATGTCATAAAAATCTCAGAAATAAATAAATGAACTTAAATGAAAAGTCAAACAAGATTTCTAAAAGCCAGATGCCCGTGACGTGGGACATGCGCAAACTGGATCATTTTGTCTTGTTATATGTTAAAGTACACATATGTTGCATTTCTGTTAATGTATACAATGCAATTTCCTTTTACAGCTGAAACTGTACCGTTTTAATTAAGACGTGTTGTTAAAATTATATCATAGAACAAAAAGCTCATAATATGCTTATATATTTTAAAGGCCAAAATAAAGTGCTGTTCAGCAATGAGTGTTAAAACTTACAATGTATACTAAAATTATATATTACACCGTTTACATTGTAATGAAGTTCATCTTCCACTAGTTATACTGGAATCGAATACTGCGGGGGTCCTGAAGTTCATATTCAACTAGGTATACTGGAATCGGGTACTGCGGGGGTCCGGAAGTTCATCTTCACTAGTTATACTGGAATCGGGTATTGCGGGGGTCCTGAAGTTCATCTTTCACTAGTGATACTGGAATCGGGTACTGCGGGGGTCCGGAAGTTCGTCTTTCACTAGTGATACTGGAATCGGGTACTGCGGGGGTCCGGAAGTTCGTCTTTCACTAGTTATACTGGAATCGGGTACTGCGGGGGTCCTGAAGTTCATCTTCCACTAGTTATACTGGAATCGGAAACTGCAGGGGTCCTGAAGTTCTTCTTCAAATAGTTATACTGGTACAAGTACTGCGGGGGTCCGGAAATTCATCTACAACCAGTTATACTGGAATCGGGTTTTGCGGGGGTCCTGAAGTTCATCTTTCACTAGTTATACTGGAATCGGATACTGCAGGGGTCCTGAAGTTCATCTTCAACTAGTTATACTGGAATCAGGTACTGCAGGGGTCCGGAAGTTCATCTTCAACTAGTTATATACTGGAATCGGGTATTGCGGGGGTCCTGAAGTTCATCTTTCACTAGTTATACTGGAATCGGGTACTGCGGGGTCCTAAAGTTCATCTTCCACTAGTTATACTGGGATCGGATACTGCGGGGGTCCTGAAGTTCATCTTTCACTAGTTATACTGGAATCGGGTACTGCGGGTCCTGAGTTCATCTTCCACTAGTTATACTGGAACGGATACTGCGGCGGTCCTGAAGTTCATCTTCAACTAGTTATACTGGAATCGGGTACTGCGGAAGTCGTGACGTTGATCTTCAACTAATTACATTGTAATCAGATACTGCAGATTGTCTGAAATTCATCTTTAATAGTTACATTGTTATGATTACTGAATTTGATATACGTTGAAAAGGATTCATATAATCGAGTATTACTAAAAGCATCACATCTTATCCGTATACATCACTAAATGCATAATTCTTTAGTACAGGTAGACCATCTTACCCTTATTAATGGAATACCTCTTGATGAAGTTTATGTATCCAAATCCACTAAAGCTTTCAAACATAAAAATGATTCACAGGACATAGATTAGCCTGCTTCCGGTAGAAAAATCTAAAACATTTAAAGAATTATCTTTCATTTATTGAAAAATAAATGATGAGTGTGTAAGATAGAAAAGTGCATTCTTTAATTTTTTTTAACTAGGTAATCAAATGAGTTCAGATGAATATCCATACGACAAACCAATGAGGGCCCATCTGAGGATGCGGACTTTTATTTGAATGTAAAATATGTAAGTGTGAAAGAAATAAGGTATAGGAAATTCTTTTGTAACGTTAACTTGTGAGAATTGGAAACTATAAAATACACTAAGAAACTCCAGAGAATATCAAAATGTATACGGGTGAAAATTTGGGAAGAAATAAGACTCAAAGCTTTATAACAACATTGTTAATAACACATCCCGACGAAATGTGTTATCGAAAGGTCCAAAATATCGTGGACTGAAAACCATCAATTGGATATACAACTTTAAAATTTTGATGGATTCAGTCGAGGATTATGCCAGGCAATAGGCTAAGCGTGAGAAGGAAGACGTAGACACTCTTTCCGAGTGGATTAAGGTAGTGAGGTCGTTGATACAAATCAGAATTAAGAAACTGAATGGGTCTATCAATGCCCATGCTACGACAATCTTTAAAGACCCTTATATTGCATAACACTTATCATCTTAACTTCATGACAAATATGTTGTTGTCCCCTAAGATAAAACCCCAAACAACATCGTTTTTGTGTGTAAAACTCATTACATTAACTGCTTGATAAACAAATTAGGTATTGACAATTCACTTTGAAACCGAACATATACCCTCACGACACTTACCAAAGAGGAAATCCTGGATAATCATAGGTCTGTTCTATGTTCCTTTGGAATTTCAACCAAAGATGATGAACTGGATCTTCAATCACTGTATTGGATACCTAAACTGCATAAGTCTCCTTACAAACAACGGTATATTGCTGGGTCTTCCAAGTGCTCCACGAAACATCTTTCTCAATTATTAACATCTATTTTATCAGCAATCAAAGACGGGGTTCAAAGTTATTGTGAAACTGCCTTTTCTAGAGGTGGCGAGATTTTGGATACTTAAAAATTCCAAAGATCTTTTAGAGTACATACAATCTAACTCTCTTTCATCTTGTAATAGTATTAAAACATTTGACTTTTCTACACTTTATACAAGTTTTCCACATTACAAACTAAAAGATAAATTGAAAGAGTTGGTATTTGGCTTTGTTTCATAAAAAAAATGGCCAACAAAGATACAAGTATCTTGTCTTAGGAAGGGATAAATCCTCTTTGTAAAGGATCACTCTGATTCAAACAAAACATTCTCTGAAACTGACTTTATCAAGATGCTTGATTTCTTGATTGACAACATATTTGTTACGTTCGGAGGACATGTTTTTCAACAGACTATCAGTATTCCAATGGGAACGAATTGTGCCCCTCTCCTTGCCGACATGTTTCTTTACTATTATGAGGATGACTTCATACATGAGCTTCTTATGAAGAAAGATAAGAAGTTAGCAATATCCTTTAACTCTACTTTCCACTATATAGATGATGTTCTTTCACTAAATAATTCACAATTTGGTGACTATGTCAAACGCATCTATCCTATTGAACTAGAGATAAAGGATACACCAGATACAGTTAAGTCGGCCTCATATCTTGACTCACATCTAGAAATTGACAATGAGGGTCGATTGAAAACAAAACTTTACGACAAAAGAGATGATTTCAGCTTTCAAATTGTGAACTTTCCATTTCTAAGTAGCAACATTCCAGCAGCACCTGCATACGGTGTATATATCTCCCAATTGCTACGATATTCCCATGCTTGCACTTCCTATCATTATTTTCTTGATAGAGGGTTGTTGCTATTAAATCAAGAGTTTCAAATGGTGAAGTTGAAATCATCTCTTCGTAAATTTTAGAGACGCCATCACGAGTTGGCTGACTCTTATATATAACCGTTTCACAAATGATATCGGATATGTTTCTTACGTCGTAACTACAATCCCCTTCCCTTTCATGAATGTGACCTACCGAATTAGACTATTTACCGGATTTGTTATCTCATAAGCAACACGACGGGTGCCACATGTGGAGCAGGATCTATAAAAAAGAAGATGTGGTATTAATGCCAATGAGACAACCATCCACAAAAGACCAAAATGACACAGACATTAACAACTATAGGTCACCGTACGGCCTTCAACAATGAGCAAAGCCCATACCGCATAGTCAGCTATAAAAGGCCGCAATAAGACAATATAAAACAATTCAAACGAGAAAACTAACGGCCTTATTTATGTAAAAAAATCATGTCTGCTTACTCTTCCGGAGCACCTGAGATCACCCTTAGTTTTTGGTGGGGTTCGTGTTGTTTATTCTTTAGGTTTTTTTTCTTGTGTCATGTGTACTATTGTTTGTCTGTTTGTCCTTTTTATTTTTAGACATGGCGTTGTCAGTTTCTTTTCGATTTATGAGTTTGATTGTACCTCTGGTATCGTTTGTCCCTCTTTTATAACAGGCCGATACATACATAGTAGAACGAAAAACCACGAATAAATCAAATCTACATCAAACTTCTTAAAATGAACAACACAAACATCTTTAAAAAGCTGATGGTGATCGCCAGTGAATTGGACCTTATTGCTTCAGCTAACGTATTATTGAATTGAAGTTTGTTTCTGGAACTATTTGAGGAACAAAATTAAAAATCTAAATTTAATATGAAAACAAAAGTCCTACATGAAATAGCTTATGTCGTGTAGGGTAATCGAATACGATGAAATATGAAAATGTATAATTTAAACTTAGTATCATGGTATATCAAAGATTACTTTTACTCAAGGTGAATAAGTTTTCATGTATACCAACGTTAATGAACTTGTCATATTCCATTTACAACTTAAACTAACAAGACTGACAGATAAAACAACTGATAGATGGAAAGAATAGTTTTTCAGTTTAAACTGTACATTTATTTTGTTTTTATTTTCAGACATCAAGAACTATTTCAATGAGAGAAAAAGAATAGTAGCGTACACCAAACAAATTGTCAAACTAGTGCATGTCTAATGCAATCAATCTAAAACTAAAATTTGATGAAATATGAAGAAATTACTGACTGTCGTATGTTAGCAATATTAAACTATCACAAAGACTATTGTTTTACAGAATGTTTTGAAAGAATAATTGGTAAACATACACCGAAATTAATAAGTTCATGGTCGTCAATAATGGGCCTTAATATATTTGTTCGTGGATGTTTTGTGTTGAATGTTATTCCTTCACATTTATCGTGTATACTATTTATTAATTTAATCAGTAAAAAAAAAAAAAAAAGTAACAGAGAGACGAACACCAACAGGGCTTATTAAAAAAAACTATGAAATAGTTTAGAAGAAATTTTGAATACTTTTTACGAAATATCTTGGTATATTTTGATTTCAGACATATGTGTAACAAGTAATGACTGTATGTATGATACATGTATATGCACAATAATCAGTACTTACTGTGTATATTTACAAGATGTTTTACACTTTAAAGATGGAATGTCTTTTGAAGATTTCATATTAATTCTTTTGTTAAATGATTATTTTGTTTGTCACAAAATAAAATCGTATTGTAAACAAATTATATATGCATTCATTCGAACTGAGGGTAAACATATTTGTATTGATACATTTTGTTTACCCTAAATGTAAATGTGATAGTACCCTATATTTAATGTATCAAATGAATATTAAAGAAATTACTTTTTCCATTTGACATTTTTCCTGAACTTATTTATATTTACGACCGACTTTTGTATGGAAACGAAGGAGATATAGTATATACAACTTTTATATCAACACAACAAAGCTCAAAACTGCTATTTTCCTAATACTATATTTGATAAAGTGGGTTGTCAAAATGTATATACAATCGCTTTATGACGTTGTAAAACGAATGACTTCTGCTTGTTTCATAAGGGAAACTATTCAATTTTTTTTGGTCGAGGTGAGACAATGTTAATTCATAGGTTTAATTGGTATCAGTTTGCTGTCGCCATATATTTGAATACTATTTTTTTTATGCAACTTACGTAGCAGTTGGACGACCAAAATATAGTAGTCGCCAGTAATAAAAATTAAAACTTATAATATTTTATTCATGAACGTATATTTTTACGTTTAAATGTACGATAATAGACATAAATATCAATAAATCGTTTGTTTGGTTTGAAGCGAAAACACATAACACCATATATGCAAAAGGCATAAAATGAAAATAAAATATGCATGTCAATAGATGTACAAGTGTAATGAAGGATACAGTTTCATATCAACTCCTCAATGAACCTAAAACGTCCTGCTGTTACGGGTGCTGTTCGCAGTGACGTCATGATAACAGAAACTTCTCTCAGGACTGAACCCCTAAAAATTTAAAAATAATAACGAATAGTTAATCAGATACAAAAACAATTGAGATTGAGAGAAACTGTTTGTTTAACTAGCATCTAAACAATAAACTTATTTCGCCATGAATCTATAATTTCGCGGTTGACATCGTTTGAAGTTGCGGATTATTGGAATCGACTTCCATTTTATGGACTTGACGCAGTGTAATCATATCTTTTTAAAAGGGTGGGTTGAACCTAAAATTCAAACATGCATTGAAAAATACAGGACATAATCATAATACTTTTCAACAATTCGCTATACGTTTTTTTATTTTTTATTGTTCTATTACTCTACTTCACACAAAAAACATGCAGATCAATTTAGAAATAAATAAGTTAATAGCATGTTTAAACATCGCAATGAGAGGAGACCCTCATACATCAGTCGTCGTTTTTGTAAGTCATAACGTCCATTCGACGTCGATTAGAGGGTTTAAATGTTGAACACTGATTTGAGAACGTGGCGTCAGATTCGGACGTCTTGTTGAGGAAAAAGTAAAATCACAAAAATACTGAACTTAGAGGAAGATCAATTGGGAAAGTCCATAATCACATGGCGAAATCAAATAACAAAACGCATCAAAAACGAATGGACAAAAACTGTCATATTCCTGACTTGGTACAGGCATTTTCAAATGTAGAAAATGGTGGATTAAACCTGGTTCTATAGCGCTAACCCTCTCACTTTAATGACAGTCTCATCAATTTCAGATATTTTTACATTGATGCGTTAAATAAACAGACACAATAAATATAATAGTCAAAATATGGGTACATCTGTCATCATCGTTTAACCCAATTTTAAAAGAGAACTTAATTTGTCGTTCAATGTACGTACAAACAATTTTAAAATTCGAACGGACGTTGATTAGAGACCCAACGTAAATCTAGGTCTACATACATAGAAAACACATATATTTGTACTTGTAAAAGAGGGACGAAAGATACCAGAGGGATAGTCAAATTCTTAAATTGAAAATAAACTGACAAAGCTATGGCTAAAAATAAAACGACAAACAGACAAATAATAGTACAGAATACACAACATAGACAACTAAAGACAAAGCAACAAGAACCCCACCGAAAACTGGCGGTGATCTCAGGTGCTCCAGAGGGGTAGGCAGCCGCTGCTCCACAGGTGGCACCCGTCGTGTTGCTTATGTAATTACATATTAAATAAATTCTGTAAATAGACTAATTCAGTATGTCGCATTCGTGAAAACGGAAGGGTGTTGTAGTTACGACATAAAAAACAAATACGATATCATCTGTGAAACGGTTATTCCATAACGTTCAACAAACTCGTGATGGCGTCCTTCAAATTTACGAAGGAATGATTGCATCGTCAACATTTGGAACTCTTGGTTTAATAGCTTCCTTGTGAGCAGCAATCCTCTATCAAGGACTTCATGATAGGAAACACAAGCCCTGGAATATCGTTTCAATTGGGATATATATACTCCCTAGGCAGGCGCTGCTGGAGTGTTGCTACATAGAAATGGAAAGTTTACAATTGGGATGTTGAAATCATCTGTTTTGTCGTAAAGTTTTGTTTTCAACTGACCCTCATTGTCAATTTCTAGATGTAAATCAAGATATGATGCAGCTTAACTGTATCTATAGCATCCTTTACCTCTATTCAATTATACCAACCATGGATGATTTCAGGTGTCTTTGTGCTCAGAGCTCAACCCCCCCCCCATATATGAGTTGGCTGAAAATTTAATGCATTGATATCTGAATGGGGGTCACATTCAAGCCGCACTTCTGTACCCACTTTTAACCAAAAACCGAAGTAATCCCCCCACCCTTTAGGAAGTACAGCACTAGTTCATGGTCCCATTGCTTTCTATGTTAAATTCCTCTGTTTTAAGCAGGCACACCTCTTTTGTTTAAAGTTAACAAAAAAGTGGCAATCATTGCATTTCAAAGAAACACTTTATGGTGTCTTGTACTGAAAAAATCAAAATAATTTTATGGCATATAAGAAAGAACTGGTTCCCGGATCTTCGTATGTACCAAAACAGGTACTTCAAATCTGACAAACAGACAAAATGTACCTTCTTTTTAAAATTTGGTGCAGCTTTTTTAATATTCAAAATTAAAAGTCCAAAAGTGTTCTATAATGATCACCAGTCCTTCAGCGTTCATTTTATACCAAAAATAACTAAATACTCTACATATTTTGAAAGTAACACTCATGCAAAGGAACTATTTTGTGTTAAAATTGTACTTCTTTCTGGTATGTGCTTTCTGGACGGGCCCGAATTAGTGGTGTTACACCTTTAGGTTATTCTATTTGCTGAGCAAACCATAATACTTCCAGCCGCACTTCTGTGCCAGTGTTTTAACCGAAAACTGAATTAATTCCCCACCCTTTAGGGTATACATTTTGCTGAACAGACCAAAATACTTGCAGACAAACGGAAATGATGACGGCACGTAAATGCTTGCTAATTTACCCAAATATATGTTGCATTATGCTCCACTCCACAGAACAATATTATTTGCCCCCTAACTTTAAGTACTGGATCCGCATCTGATTTCTGGTGTTTCCGTGCTAAGAACCATCCCCGTATATAAGTGGGCTAAATATTATATGCATTAATATATGAATAAGGGTGAGTCACATTCCAGCCGCACTTCGGTACCCATTTTTATCTTATGCATTAATATATGAAAGGGGGGGTCAAATTTATACATGAATTCAAAGTCTAGTCGCATTTCGGTACCCATTCAAATCGAAAACTGAAGTAATCCCCCCGCCCTTTTAAATTTTGAAAAAATGGGGTTTTTCCCCGGGAAAAGGAAAAAAGCTTTTAGGCGTGAAAAAACCCCTATTGCCGAGAGTTTAAAGGGGAAATTTGTTTCCCCAAAGTCGTTCATATAATTTTAAATTTTTAAATCGTATCTACAAACGAAAAAAAAATTTTGGTTTTCCCCGGGCCCTTTCCGTGCAATGACAAAAATTTATGACGGAAAAGGTTAAAAATTTCAGAGCCGAACGTCGTGAAGGGGCGGTCGATCCAAAAAGGGTTTTTTTTTTGATTTTAGCCTCAAAAAACCCAAAAAAAATATCTTGAAAAAGCACATACTAAATTATCTGGGGCGTTATTCTTTTGTGGTATAAAAAAATATATTTGTGGATTTTTTTTGTAAAAGACGAAAACGCGAACCCCAATTTCAATTAAAATTTTTGTAAAAAGATGTATATTTTCCATATCA
>JAHUZM010001063.1:0-11077 GCA_019925275.1 Mytilus edulis
TTTAATACACCAGACACGCGTTTCATCTACATAAGCTAGCTTCACTAGCAAGGTTTCATATGTATGTAAACGTAAATATAATTAATTGCCTAGTTAATTTATATAATTTTTAGTTTGAAGCAACTATATGCACAGGATGTATTTGTTTGCACAGTTTTATTTAGAAAAATATAATGGTTTACTTTTATAAATTGTGACTAGGATGGAGAGTTGTCTCATTGACATTCATACCACATCTTCATATATCTAATTCTAATATGACATGCTTCTTTCGCTTTGTGAATAAACCCATGCTCAAAATTCAATAAAATTTGTTTGCACATGTGTATAATAAAATTGAGAATGGAAATGGGGAATGTGTCAAAGAGACAACAACCCGACCAAATAAAAAACAACAGCAGAGGGTCACCAACAGGTCTTCAATGTAGCGAGAAATTCCCGCACCAGGAGGCGTCCTTCAGCTGGCCCCTAAACAAATATATACTAGTCCAGTGATAATGAACGCCATACTAATTTCCAAATTGTACACAAGAAACTAAACTTAAAATAATACAAGACTAACAAAGGCCAGAGGCTCCTGACTTGGGACACGCGCAAAAATGCGGCGGGGTTGAACATGTTTGTGAGATCTCAACCCTATACCTCTAACCAATGTAGTAAAGTAAACGCATAACAATACGCACATTAAAATTCAGTTCAAGAGAAATCCGAGTCTGATGTCAGAAGATGTAACCAAAGAAAATAAACAAAATGACAATAATACATAAATAACAACAGACTACTAGCAGTTAACTGACATGCCAGCTCCAGACTTCAATTAAACTGACTGAAAGATTATGATTTCATCATATGAACATCAGGCACAATCCTTCCCGTTAGGGGTTTAGTATCATACCATCATAACATATATGAGAAGAACATAACCCGTGTCATGCCAACAACTGTTTTTAAAAAATAATGTGTTTAGTTCCGATGCAAAGACCTTATCAGTGACTCAATATTAACGCCAAAATATGCAATCTTTAATGACTTGACAACAGTATCGTAATTATATCCCTTCTTAATAAGTCTATTCAAAGGTTTTGTAAGTTTCTGAGGTGAATACTGACACCTTTGTGCTTTATAAAGAATATTACCATAAAAAATTGGATGTGAAATACCTGAACGTATTAGAAGTCTGCATGTTGAGCTATATTTACGAATGATGTCTTTATACCGATGATAAAATTTAGTAAATGTTTTGACTAGTTTGTGATATCGAAAACCCTGGTGTAATAATTTTTCAGTAATACATAAATTTCTCTCGTTAAAATCTAAAACATTGTTACATACACGAGCGAATCGTACAAGTTGAGATATATAAACACCGTAAGATGGTGACAAGGGAACGTCACCATCTTAAAACGGATAATTAACGATAGGAAATGAAAAATCATCCCTTTTATCATAAATTTTAGTATTCAGCTTTCCATTAGTGATATAGATATCAAGATCGAGAAAAGGGCAGTGGTCATTGTTAGTATTAGCTTTATTTAAAGTAAGTTCAACAGGATAAATTTCATTAATATACATACTGAAGTCGTCATTATTGAGAGCCAACATATCATCCAAATATCTAAAAGTATTATTAAATTTGTTTATCAGATGTTGTTTCGATGGGTCTTTGCTTATTTTTGTCATAAATTGTAACTCATAACAATACAAAAACAGGTCCGCAATAAGTGGTGCACAGTTAGTCCCCATTGGAATTCCGATAATCTGACGATATACGGAATCCCCAAAGCGAACAAAAATGTTATCCAGTAAAAATTCAAGGGCATATATAGTATCAAAGCATGACTGCGTACTGCAAAATAATGAAATTTATCAAATTGGCATGCATTTAATATATTTCAATGACTTAAAACACTTTCAAACTCTTAAATGATGAACATGTTGTTACTAATTCATTTATTATGACTATAATGTGTTGCAATTCGGAATTGACATATTTCACCTAGAAAAAAAGTAAAATCACAAAAATACTGAACCCAGAGGAAAATCCAATCGGAAAGCCCACAATCACACGGCAAAACCAAACAACAAAACTCATCAAAAACGAATGGACAAGAACTGTCATATTCCTGACTTGGTACAGGCATTTTCAAACGACAACCGTTCATGCTGGCTGTTCAAAAATCCTCCCTCTGAAAAATCAAATTGCAAGTCGTGTGTTTGTTTACAAACAAAAAAGGGTTCATAATTCTATTATGTTGTGTACAGTCGTAAATTAATTTAAGGTGGTCGTTGTTAGAATGGTTTTAATATCGAAATGTACTATTATATTGTTTATTAATTTTATGTATTTTTCTGTCACTACTGTTCTTGCATTTATTCGTAATGTATTTCTATCACGTAATGTTGGTATTTTAGCGGTATTTTTGGCATTGCCATATAAGCGGGAGGTCTTCTACCAATAAAACAGGTTCAATTCACCATTTTCCCACTAAAATGTCCTCTACCAAGTCAAAAATATTGCAGTTCTCATAAAAATTTAAAAGTTAATTTCTATGTACTAAGTAGCATTGGTGTTTGTTTTTGTTGGATTTCAGTGTTTCTGTACATGTTGTTGCATTGTTTCCCTCTTATAGTTGATGTGTTTTCTTCAGTTTTAGTTTGTAATCTGGTTTTGTTTTCTGTCAATCGATTTATGACTTTTGAACAGCGGTATATATTACAGTTGTCTTTATCGTTCAATTAAAATAAGATTATATTATTATTTCACTATCGTGTTGTAAAAATTTAGACAACAGTAGTTTACTGATGAACAAATCTTTATACATAGATAAAAACAATGTACAAATCAAAGTTACAAACACTATTCAAAATGAAGGAATCAGGTGTATCATGAAAGATCATTCCATATTCAACGGATAATTCATCAATGGGAACTAAAAAAGTATTTGAGAATAAATATTCAGAAAAATACAAAAACATCTTAATCTTCCAGCTAGAAGCCTATTCTTCAATTTATTTAGTGTTCCTAAAACAGAGTCTGACTTATTTTCTGTGTCAGATTAATTTTGATCTGAGATCTGATTACTTTTAGCTTCATTCAACTTTCCTATATTGACATGTTTAATTTCTGTTAATTTATTGTATACAAAATGTTGTATTATTCAAAAACACAAGGTTAAGGTTATGTAAACCCAGGTTGAGATTGCTTTAACTATATTTGGTTTATATTACGTTTATCTGAGTTTTACAACACCCTTCTTTATTTGGTGTTTCACCTGTTTTTAAAAGAGACTCATGAGTTTCGTGCGGACGAAACAAGCTTCTGTTCAGTTGTACAAAATTATAATCCTTTTTATCTTTGATGAGTTTTTTTTTCTCTCTATAATTTCAGAATGAATCTCATTTTGCATTTCAGTAAAATGTCGGACTGCTACTTTCTCATTAGCAACAAGTTGACCTAAGATAAATTGTTTAAATTAGCATTTATATTTTGACTACGGGGCGCCGAATGGGACTCTTGTGGTTTTGTACTCAAAATTCAATTTTGTACGGACAAAAGTGACTTTTGTTCAACAAAAATAAGTTCAGTTTAACAAAATTTGTATCATACTACAAATTTAAAATTTTGTCATACAAAATTATCTATCAGCGGACAAAAGTCACTTTTGTCATGACAAAATTTATTTTTGTTACACAGACTTGAATTTTGTTACCTAATTTGAAAATTGGGCGACATAAGTCAATTTTGTATTCAAATTAGTTTAGTTTGGTTTCTGTGAACTAATTTGCATACAAAATCGACTTTTGTTACACAAAATTGACAAAAATGAATTTTGTCTCAACAAAATTGACAAAATTGACTTTTGTCTCAACAAAATTGACAAAATTGACTTTTGTCTCAACAAAATTGACAAAATTGAATTTTGTCTCAACAAAATTAACAAAATTGACTTTTGTCTCAACAAAATTGACAAAATTGAATTTTGTCTCACAAAATTGAATTTTGTCTCACAAAAATCAATTTTGTCTCACAAAAGTCAATTTTGTCTCACAAAAGTTAATTTTGTCTCACAAAAGTCAATTTTGTCTCACAAAATTGAATCTTACCTCACACAATTGACTTTTGTGATTTAATTTCCATATCAGGTAACAAAAGTCAATTTTGTATGCAAATATGTTTATATTTGCATACCTTTTAGACAAAATTGACTTTTGTCATGACAAATATGAATTTTGTCTACAAAAATGAATTTTGTCATGACAAAAATGAATTTTGTCTACACAAATGAATTTTGTCTACACAAATGAATTTTGTCATCACAAAATTGAAGTTCTCACAAAACAAGTCTGTAGCACATAGTTTTGTAAGACAAAAATGATTTTGTTATGACAGAATTGAATTTTGTACAAAACCACAAGAGTCCCATTCGGCGCCCCGTATTGACTGTGTCAAATGCCTACTGTGACTTCTTTAATTATTAAATAGAAGTGGATATCTACATCTTGTTTGAAGATGCCTTGTGTATTTCTGCAATTGCATCTTGTCTCCTCCTGAGTGTGCCATAAGTTCTTGCATCTGGAAAAAACTATTTTGATTTTGAAAACAATTATTTTTATATTGGTTCATTGTCAGACGCAATGTGTTCCTTTTTCATTTTTTCAAGCTTTTCTACCTATTCATTGACAGCATTATTCAATTTCAAATTATTGTGATTTCTTCGCCATCTTTAAAAATTGAACAGCCAAGATGCTTTTTTCAATATCTGCTTCATGTTATTATCTCTTTAAGAAAAACATTAAAACCAGGCAATGGCTATTTGACCGGCACCAGCAAAATAGCAAAAAAATTAAAAGCTTAATAATAATTTAAAATCATTTTTATTACAATATCAAGCATTTATAAAAATACAGTACAATCAAAAATAAAATATTGAAGATTTTCATAAATGAATAATTTATAACTTTATAATAACAATTAAAAGCATGAAAACACATTTGTAAATACATTATTAAATACATTTTTTTTCTACAATGTTCATAAAAAAGCTGATTTTCAAATCTGTGTAAAATCTATGGTTTAAATATCCTGCCAGTGATAAAAATAGAGTTATGCAAAACTACATCATAAAACAGACATGACAGACAATATTAATAGTTGTTTGCTATGAATTTCAAATGGACACATGATTTAACATTTGCAATTGTTACAAAACAAATTATTTGTCTTTGGAAGTTGTTTTTTGTCTAGCACAAGATAAATGTTGCCACTCCAAACAGGAACTACACATTACACTGGCTTCCTTTGAATCTACATCATGTGTGCATATGTTACATATGTAGATAGGGTTCCTTTTCTTCTCTTTATATACGCTCTAAATAGCCAGGGGTCAGTGTAGCTAGGCCAAAATGATGTGTACTCAAAGCCGGGGGTAAGTCATACGGCGAGGGGTCTTTGGACCTCTCAAGGCCCCCGAAGCTCTGGTGTTAATTGTGAAAAATTCTACATTCTCGCAATTTCCTGGAACTTAACATGACCTCACAAAAATCATATTTTCCAGCAGTTAAAAATCAATTTTTGAAACTTAATATATCATGTTTACATGGTAAAAAAAATTGAAGAAAAAAAATAATTAGAGAAAAACAAACTTCTTATATGTATTGGATTGAAGTAGCTTGGATAATAAGGAACAGCATCTGTGCAACTTGCATGATATTTTTTTAATGAAAAAATACATGATAAATAAATATAATTACATTTCTCTATGTTTTACTCTTTTTTTCAACTTTAAATCCTCAAATATAATTATAAAAATCAAGGACCATTTCCTTTCCTTTCTTATAATGAAATTTTTTTTTAGATAAGAAGTTTCAGTGTTTATATGAGCAACAGTAACAAAATTTCTAAATAAAAGAAAATGATATTTATAATTATTATTCTTAAATTTTAACTCCAGTGAGATAAAATTTAATCAGAGCCGGCAAGTTAATAGCAAATTTGCTATTTTGCCGGTGTCGGTCAAATAGCCACTGCCTTAAAACTAATTGGCGATGATGATAGAATTAAAAGCATAAAATATTTATTTAAAGTCGGTTATATATACATATAACTTGCAATACAACATATATATGAATAACCGGCGACTTTAAATAAATCTTTTATGTGTTTTATGCTTATAAATGCATGTAGTTAGGTCATAAGTGAGTGAACGGTATACTGACTTGTATATGTTTTAATTTTGTCCACATGGGGCTTTCATGTCAAATTATAAATGCTTCAGGCTTGAGTCTCAAAAGATTTTTTTAATGAGTATATTGGATATGTTTTCAGATTTCCGGGAAATTAGCAGAGCTGTCCGATTTTATCCGTGGTTTAATTAATTTGGGACTGGTACCCAACAATTAGATATGACTTTCTTGTCTCTTTTATTGTTCGTATTGTTGATACCAGATTGTTAAAAAAGACAAAAAACTAAAACAAAGTAGCAGGATGATAAGGTAAATCAAAAAAACTGCAAACACATTAAAATCAAAAATATAACATAGTTATTAAAATATATAATGAGATTGATTCAGTGTGCATTAATGGTAAATTTGTCTACTTCTGAGTACTGTATACATGTACGTACTAATTACTATGCTTTCATTACAAGCACTTGTTAAGTTGTTTCTATCCATGCACAGGAATCGGAAGTTCTATCAATAAAATTCTGTAAATAATAAGGTCAACTATCAATAGAGCTTCTCGTAGAGAAGCGACTCTACGAGAAGCTCTATTGATAGTCAACCGCTTCTCTACGAGAAGCTCTATTGATAGTCGACCTTATTATTTACAGAATTTTATTGATAGAACTTCCGATTCCTGTGATCCATGGGAAGACTAGTCTGTAGTGTTGGATAATCGGTTGAAATCACCAACCGATTATCTATTACAATCGGTTGACAGCAACCAACCGACTATCGGTTATAACCGCATCATAATACCTTGCACTTTTTTTAAATGAAATCATGCATTTAGTCTCATTGTACATGTCTAACAAGTTGGGAACAAACTCTCTGTACGGTGATTATACCTGTATAGAGGGATAATCCTTCTTTAGAGGGATAAAATTATCCCTCTGTAGAGGGGTATTTTTAGTTTACACTGGATTTTAAGCAAATTTTGGCAGAATGGCATTTTCTAGTTATATTGGCTATAATCTCTAGCATTAAATGCATCAACATATGCACTTTACTAAAAATTGGGATGACCAGTTTTCTGTTAAAGTGACAAAACTTGCAATCTATTGTATACCTACATGTATCTGAACACCTGAACAACAACAAAAGGAATAGTTGACCTTTAAATTTCATGTTAAATCTAACAATAGAAATTCTGTTCAGTGAGGCATAAGCATAATAAGTGAGTGGAATTTACCTGATCATCACAGCTTTCAATCATGGTGAACAATAGATTGCATATTTAGTCAGATAAGCAATAAACTGGGCATGTGCATATTAAATTAAGTACATCAATTGGTGCATCAACTGTTTCAGGTTACTGCCATAATAAGTAGAAAATGCCATTCTGCCCTATTTTGATTTAAATCCAGTCTAAACAAAAATACCCCTCTATAGAGGGATAATTTTATCCCTCTGTAGAATGATTATTCCTCTATATAGGTATAATCACCATAAAGAGGGTTTGTTCCCAACCTGTCTAATGTGTATATTCAATATCATTGCAGAGTTTATATATTCATATTTGATCATTTGTTTCCTTTTTATATTTTATTTAGCAATTAAAACAATGAATTAATAAGAATCAAGATTCAGATTGAACATATTATATCCCATAATTACAACATTAATTACCAACAGTGACACTAACATTTCTAAATTTCAGTGGTGTAACTCACATTGCAATTTCAATAACATAGCTGTATAAACATTTGAATGCTTCTAATTAACAAAAATGATTAAGAAAAGATATATAAAGTTTTAAACTTTAAGAAATTTAAAATTAACAGAAAAAAATAAAACAATGCATTTGCATTGAAATATATATACAGTAAACAAAGGGGATTAAGCCAATGTCTGTAAATTCGCGTAGAATGCTTTTATTCACTTTTGTGATCATTATTTTTCTGTAAATTGTGTCATTCGTGAGTCTGAACTTATAATTGCAAGAATGCAGAATTATTACATAGTTGAACCTTATCCGATTTGTGATTTTTATATTTTTCAACGGCGGACGAATTTCAGAAAATTTACAAAAATAAACGATGTCTGACAAGCAATTTGGAAGGGAATATGATGTTTTTGATGCTACAAATGGATGAAACATTAATAAAAGGCAATTTGCAACACGTTCTAATGAAGCAAAGAAATTATTTTGTCTAAAATCAGAAGGATTTTATGTACATGTACGCTCTCAAGTAACAAGTACCGGTATTGAAAAAAAGTATTTCATACAAAGTTATTAATTTTAAATAACATTCCATCAATCTGTTACTGTATATATTTATAGTCAATGCTTTTGTCACGTTTATAAAAAAGGAAATTGGTTATGTCTTTTGATTATAGGATGTTTGACATTTTTATTGTCATCGACTGATATGTTTTGATATTATCTGTTTGACTGCGCATATAAAATGCAAACCGCAAACGGACCGGAAGTTGATAAGCTAAAGGTCCGGAAACTTAAACGACAATCGATTGAACAAAAATCCAATTGATTATCGACATTGCTAGGCTTAACCAACTGATTTCCGACTTCTTCCGATCATCGTAACAACACTACTAGTCCGAGATAATACTCTGACGTCTAACAGCTGGTTTGCCAGTCAAGCTGTTGCAGTGGGACGTCAGAGCTCGTCCTATATCAAAAAGTGGATATTTGCCCATCCAAAATAGTTGGGCTGCTTCCTCGTTTCTGGTGCCAACTAACAGCCTTGGAATTATATAAATTGGGTAACAATTTGTTCATTTTTCATTTATCTCTTCATTTATGTATGATGACCACCTGTTACCTAATATGGCTCAGTAGGTTGCATTATTTCACTTCTAGCAGTCAATGGTTTATGACCCCCAATACACTTTATCACTATTTGTCCGCCATTTCTGGACATGACACAGGTTTCGACATCATAATACAAAATATTTGACGCCTCAACGGAAAAGTTATTGTTGTATGACGTCAATAGTTCAAGCAGGACAAGTGGATATCCAAAACGCATGACCTTAGAATCTGACTCACTTGGACTTTTGACGTCATACAACATGTCTGTCTTAACAATCACTTTTCCATTGTGGTGCCACATATTTTCTATTATGAAGTCAAATAGTCATTTTCGGCTACTACTGAATCAAATTGGTTAAAATTGTACCTTATTTGTCAAAATATCCTACTCGTTATTTTTATTCGTTAGAGGTCTCAAATAATTATTGTTTTTGGAAAAAACAAAGGTATATATATAACAAAGTATACATTTTATCATCAAGTGGGCCAAGAGTTAACTGTAAAACATCATTTGACATGAATTTTTGCCATTTTTGATCTTGAAAGTACCCCCAGTACAACCCTTGCAAAAGCTTAAAACAGCCTTTGTAAGACATATGGGATACTAATGATTAATCAAACTATGACCCAGTGTATCCACCATGTTCACAGGAACTACATGTACATTTTTTGTACAATTGAAAAAAGACCCAGACATAACAAAATTAAAACCGATGCTATCATGCATGGCTATAGAAGAAACCAACAGTAATGAGTTTGAATTAAGTACTTTTAACAACATGAACAATGTTGGAAAAAACAAATAAGATATACAATAACATACAACATGTACAACAACCTCTGAATAATTTTTTCAGGCTCCTGACTTCAGACACACACACAAATACTTTGTTTTTGACAAATCACATAATTTTTGAGACCTCTGATGAATCACAATAAGTATATTTTGATGAATGACTGTAAAATTTTAGCTCACAGTAGGTGGAAATAACTTGTTTAATGCCTGACATTAAAGGGCATTTTTACCCTAATATAAAGCTTGACCATTAAAATTGCCTTTACTTATTCTGAAAACTGCTACTACATGTATTTCATCATGGTAACATCAATATCAATCTTGATTCAGAAACTTTGTCTTTTAATAATATCCATGTAGTGCAGACAATGGGATTCACATTTACAGCACATCAGCATGATCAGTGGTACATGTATTTGATGATTCAGTGTAAAACAGGGTAATTAATTACAACGGTAGACAATTTACCATGGCCAGCATTTATTCATTCTGAAGGATCACCACCAATCCTAGTTTTTATGTGGATCTCTTAACCCTTTCCTCCATTGACATTTTATTTTTGCATTCTTGATTCGCATAGGATTTTTCAATAAAATGCTAAAAATATGCTTTAAAGAATAAACAAATTGCGAAACACAAATATTTCATCAAATAAATTCAAGTCAGATATTCTTATGAATATCCTTTTCATATTGGATACAAATTTTATTAAGTCTGAAGCAGACACTTTGTACATGTTGTAGTCAAAGTATTTCAACTGAGGTACTACACAGGCGTCAAAAGGCGTCATTATGGAGTAAAGGGGGTGGCGTCAAAAGGCGTCACTATGGAGGAAAGGGTTAAGTAAATTTAAAAATAAGATGGGGATGATTGCTAATGAAAATTATCTTTACCAGAGAACAAATAACTTAGAAATAAGAAACGTTAGGTTGGTATGTATGACTGTCAACAAAGAGCAAAACTCACTGCCTTGCAATCTATAAACATGATAAAAGGCTAAGGAATAGGAAATTGAAAGCAAATCTTATTAAAACTAAATTGCATGATTTAAATTCATGTACAAAAACAAAAAAAAAACCCAAATACATGTACATGTATATGTACAGCAACAAATGACAATGTGATAATATTGTGGGACAAAGATGTACAATGGAACTTTAAACATTTTATATATTATTTTTCAGGTTACAAAGAAATACAACAGGCATGACAGGATAGCATATCAAGCAAAATAATAAATTTAATAAAATGGCATCTTCAGTTGATCCATTGGACTTAGTGAATAT
>JAHUZM010001064.1:0-11076 GCA_019925275.1 Mytilus edulis
ATATACCTTCATGGGCTACTTTTTGAGAAAAGTAAGGTCGAAATTTTGTATATTTGCTCAAAATTCGGATTTGTGGCCCGGTATTTTCCTTTTCGAAAGAGAGACATAACTTTTTTTATTTTAAAAGATAAACACAAATTGTTTTTTGTTAAATAATTGTAATTTCTGTATTTTTATAAGTATCCTAAAAATTTATACATTTTTTATTCAAATAACTCATATTATCAATGTTTATGAATGTAGAAAAAGCATCATCAAAATAATCAGTCAAAACTAAATCTTTTCCTATAAGTCATAGTTTGACACGTCGCGAAAATAAACGTCATTACCTCCACCCTGTAACTGTATCGTATGCCCTTATCAAACACATTTTTTTTAAAGTGACCGGGACAAGAGATTTCATTTTTATTGAAAAACGTCTCTATATGTTGTTATTATACTGTATAGTAGTTGATATTATAAATTGCGAGTTTATAAATTTACCATGGGCTGGGGCCTGTATGCACCATAAAACTTTATTTGTTTTTGAACAATTAGACTTGATTTGATTGATTTAATACGCTTACAATTACAATTTTACGAAACTACCCTGCTGTTTTTTCTGTCCTTTCTGTGTAATTTGACCTTCATTGTCGATACAAAGTAGCTGTTCATATTACAATATACCCCATAACTCACGGTGGTGCTCCTACAGAATGAGACCAATACAGAGTATACATACATATATACTTCGTTTCTTTCCCCACCATCAAATTTACCTTTCTTAAGATACACGTGAAAGGAAATTAAAAACAAGAATATTTGTCTGTTTAGACTCTGTACGCAGACAGAATTGTATGAAGACGTAGTTGTTAATGTTTATAGCTCGTGTATTCCAACCAATGTAAGTCAAACTCTGAAAGATGAAATTTTTAACCTTATCTGTAGAGCTGTGAGTGTGAATATTGAATATTTTTTTATTATGAATATTCAGTCATATGACTTTTTTTTATGTGACAATAATCTATGACTTTCAGTTTGAGTAAACGTTTCTTATCATATAATCACTAAACTAGTAAACAAGTTTATGTGCTTTTATTTTAGATAAGTTTGTATTGCATACATGATCAGTTTTTGATCCACTTCACAGTCTAACTGGGGTAGCCTGTATTACGATGTAGGCTCTAGTTATGCTAGTGCTGGATGTTGCAGGGTCAAACTGCAATCAGGTCGAATAATTTTGGTAATGGTAGATACTGCTTCTCTGCCAAGCATGTGACAGTAAACATGTGGCTGTTAAAGAAAAGAGCAAGCAGACTTAGTCTATGTGCTTTTATTTTAGATAAGTTTGTATTGCATACATGTATTGTATTTAGTTTTTGATCCACTTCACAGTCTAACTGGGGTAGCCTGTATTACAATGTAGGCTCTAGTTATGCTAGTGCTGGATGTTGCAGGGTCAAACTGCAATCAGGTCTATAATTTTGGTAATGGTAGTTACTGCTTCTCTGCCAAGCATGTGGCAGTAAACATGTGGCTGTTAAAGAAAAGAGCAAGCAGACTTAATCAGCTCGGATACAAAAAAAAAATGTCTGATTGGCAGATTTAGGACTGCATACTGTTATACACCTTATTGCTATTTGTCCGCCATTACTGTATATCACACAAGTTCCTGTAAAATTTTGATGTCATACATTTCATCAGACAAAATATCTGTCGCCACAATGGAAAAGTCAAAAAGTTCAAGCGGCCGGGTTAGCCAGGATTAGTGATTAGGTTTATTGTGAATTAGCAAGTGAGAATTCAGCTCCTCATGTCAGCTTAGTACATAGCATGGTTAATATTCATATACATTGTACAATGTTTTAATGTGAACATTAACTTGTTCTCATCATAAATATGGATTTCATTTGCTGCTGGACATTAAACATGGTTACACCCATCCATTTATATCATCTTCATATTTGATTTTCGAGTAACAAGCACCGGAAGCTACGGAAGTTCATGAAGTCATAAAAAGTTGTCTTTTTATTAAACAACCTGCTACACACTGTAAAGACAAGGCTTCAACCTCTTTCCTTAAGACAGTCAGGGGACTTACTTAAATGAGTGATTTTCTAAATCACTGATTCAAGTAACATTATTTTCATAAAGGTTGGAAGTAAAAGTTGTCTTTCTTTAATGATCACCTATTTAAGTAGTACAAAATAATCACTAGAAGAAGTGATTTAATTTAACTGTAGCTTTAAATATAGAATACTAATGATCCAGGGACTAATTATTTTTGTAAACTTATCAGAACCAACATCTGTGTTGTCTAGGATGACCAGGTCATTTCAGGTGATGACCTTGTACTTAATCTAGGATAATGACATAAAAATCACTTGTTTAAGTACAACATGAAGTATCATACCTCAATTTCCTTTTCAAAAATCACTTCTTTAAGTATCATTATTTTAATAACCCCCACTAACAATGACTAATTTCAACACCCCTGAACAGTGAAATTTTTATTGGGAACAGTAGAATTTTATTACATAATCTGAAAGATGAAACCTTGAACTTTACAGGAAAAATACTCCCACTGCTGGGAAAAATCTGTTAAGAAAGTATTAGTTCATTATGTAAAGCCATTATTACAGCATTTTTAACCGGATTTTTGTGACAAAAATGTCGGTTATTGATTTGGGGATGTACGGCGGGCGGGCGGGCGGCAATCAAATGTTGTCCGTGCATTAACTCATGAACCGTTCAACCAAAGCTTTTAAAATTTTAATATGTTGTTACTGACAACTAAATGAAGGTCAAGTTCAATAATGGCGATTTTGACTTTTACCGTTCAGGAGTTATGGTTCTTGAAAGATTGGAAAAATGAAGTTTCCAGTCATGTCCGTGCATTTACGCATGAACTGTTCTACCAAAGCTTCCCAAATTTTAATATGTTGTTACTGATGACAAAATGGAGGTCAAGTTCAATAATGACGATTTTGACTTTTACCGTTCAGGAGTTATGGTTCTTGAAAGATTGAAAAATGGAGTTTCCAGTCGTGTCCGTGCATTTACGCATGAACTGTTCTACCAAAGCTTCCCAAATTTTATTATGTTGTTACTGATGACAAAATAGAGGTCAAATTTAATAAAGACGATTTTGACTTTTACCATTCAGGAGTTATGGTTCTTGAAAGATTGAAAAATGGTGTTTCCAGTCGTGTCGGTGCATTTTCTCATGAACCATTCAACCAAAGCTTTTGAAATTTTTATATGTTGTTACTGATGGCAAAATAGTGGTCAAGTTCAATAATGACGATTTTGACTTTTACCGTTCAGGAGTTATGGTTCTTGAAAGATTGTAAAATGGTGTTTCCATTCACGTTGTTGCATTTACTCATGAACCATTCAATCTAAGCTTTTCAAATTTTAATATGTTGATACTGATGACAAAATGGAGGTCAAATTTGATATTGACGATTTTCACTTTCACCATTCATCAGTAATGGTTCTTGTGATATTGCCAGGACACAAATAAATATTAATAAATCCGGTTTGCTGTCGTGACAGCCTCTTGTTTCAACTAAAATAGAATTTGCAGCTAAATGATAGCATCAAAGGCATAAACCTTGCTACTTAAAAGAAGCAAAAATTCCATTTGTTTTCAATTTTACTCATGAAAAGATATTATTTAATCCTATGTGTTTTAAATTTTGGTAAAACTACAAAATCACAATTTGTGAAAAAAACTTTCAATTTGCTACTCAAATAAGTGATTTAAATATCACTTATTTCAGTAAGCCCCCTAACTGTATGAAGATTAATCGTTTAAGTCTGAATTTCTTTAATTATCAATTAAAAATTGATGTTTTATCAACTTGGTAAAAATTGAAAATGTCTGATGCCAAAGCGACTGAAAGCGAGTATTGTTAACACTCGGGCGACTTGTTTTCGCTTTTGGGGGTTGGGGAAAGCGAAGTGACGGTCTGGAAAGCGACTTCTTTGCCCAAGTCGTCTGGTAGCGTGAGCCCTGAACACCCATCCATTTATATCATCTTCATATTTGAAATTTTCAGTATTCCTCAGGATATTTGAAGAGAAAGGTACAAAAATGTAGGCAAATACCTTTTTGTGCCTAGTAGAATAACTGTCTGATTTTTCAGACCTAAACTGATTGTGTTTCTGATATATAAACATGATAAAAGAATCCTTACAACATGTACAATTACAGTAAATATCTTTGGTCTATACTAGTCCATCAGCTAGTTTTCAAAAGCGCTCTAGTTAAGGAGTTTGTGTTACACCCCAGGGTACCGCGATTTTTTTTGATAGAATTCAACTTCAGTATCTTATTGATAAAATACAAGGTGTTAGACCAAAAGATGTTTAAAAACGTCCCTTACAATGGTCCCCTTATTTAGCTATCACCACTAAGTAATTTTTAATTAAAATTTTTAATATAAAGCGATTGAAAAAAAATAAAGTATAGGTTAAAACAACTAAAACAGATATAAAACTATCATATTTAATGTAAAACTAAAGATTTTTTGTTATAAAAAAAGTGTGTATTTACATTACAAACAATTCGATTTTTTTGGGTTAAAATTAAGGCATATTTTCTCATTTCATGAAGAAATTCGTAATACAATTGTCCGTTTTTGTGAATTAAACTTTAAAATTGACCAGTATGCAATGTTTAAACTATTTGCAGTATGTATATATCGTCTAAAATATGAATTATTCATTAAAACATATGTACGTGCAAATACTCGTAAAATACCGGAAATCATCAAATTACCGTCTTCGATTCAGTCAACAATATATTCATACCTGAGTGCACACATACGCACTTTAATCTCATAAATTTGCAACTGATAAACATTTAATTGTCGATTATGTTGTTTTTGTGAGACAAATTATTTTAGAAAGTAAATGTGTAACAAAATATTTATGAAAAAATTACAAATTAAAGTTAATTTTTTGCGTTTTGAAAAGGTGCACTCTATCGAACTCAATAAAGGTGTGCTTGTTTACATTTTGTGTTTTAGCTATGTGGTGATTGAGTTACGATTGTTAAGTCATTTAATCGACATTTAAACATTGCTTTGAACGTAGGTCAAATAGTCAGTTGGGGAATTTGTTAAGACTTTTTACTTTCTTTGGCACACAATTATGTCGATTTGACATACCATCTGGTTATTATTTATTTGCTTTTCGTAATATATACATTGTTCCTCATTTGATAGTGTTTTTTATCATTTTTCTTTCCTTCTTGATTGGATATATTGCTTCACTATTGTTTTATAAATTTTGTACATATTGTCACACTACATGTGCTTTTATAGCAGTCATTGGAAACGGTTTGGCGATGCAGGGCTGGGCGATCTGCTGTTGGAGTTATTGGGTCAGGTTCTTTGACTGGTGTATTTGAAGGTAAAACATTATAATCGAGCGCTGCGATTGCTCAAAATTGTTTTTGAAGCTTTTAAACGATTACGTTGGGAAGCATTTGGCTCTTGGCTTTATTCAAATGATGAGAATGAATTTTTCGATCCTAATTTTCAGCATCTGTTCTGTCAATCTTAGCTCAAATCAGACAAAATTTAACAGAAAACAAATTAAAAACCTTGCTAATTTCACCTTATGTTGGTAAACTATTTGAGGCCTTTAGTGTATATTGTAATCTAAGTGAGGGACTAATGAAAAAGTTCTGGAATTCTTACATAGAAATGGTCGAATTTTATTGGCATTTATAAGAGCAACAAGGGAAGGTAATTGGGAACTTCATTTGGCTTGTGTTGAAAAAATGTTACCATGGTTTTTCGCATGACGTCAAAACTATTCCCGATATATGTCAGTCTATTTGCTTCATATGCAAAAAACTGCCAAATACATATCCTGATACCCATGTATATCTTTCATCTGGTGGTTTTTGTGTTGAGAGAAGCTCTCATGGATTTTCTAGATCTCCAGTTGACCAAACAATCGAGCAAACGTTGAACAGAGATACCAAAACAAGAGATGGCGTTGTTGGTTTCAGTTTGAATAAAGGTTCTGTTAAACGTTGGTTGCTAAATGCACATGAAAGAGCTTCAATATCATCAAAATGTTGAGATTTGGCATGAATAGTTAATCCTGAAACATCCACAAAAACAGAACTTGACAAAACTCGAATGAAATGAAATGAAACTGACGTTTTGAAATTGGTTCAAACACTGCAAAGGTGGACAAACCCATTTGAGACATCTGAGCAGCTATCAGGCTTGTCCTCGGGCACTGTTTCTTCCTCTGAATTAATGTGCGACGCCTATAAAAAGGGAAAGTTGGCATCAGACAATTTCATCAGTGAACGGCTTGTTCAAAAGTCAATCGGCATTTTCAAACCAATTAAAAGACAATCATTGCTTACATTTTCAACAAAGGAAATAAAAGGTAAGCAGTTAATAACTGATATATGAACAACAACACATTGAAAGTAGATATAGAGTAATAGCCCAGACAAGACAGTTGGATATGCGAGAGGTTCTCAAGTTTGAATTATGTCCTCTTCCATAGTCTCTTGCAAACGTTGATGGTACACTAGTAAAGACAAATAAATCTGTCATTGCTGGTCTTATAGAAAAGGGCGTTGAACAAATGCAAGCTATTCCTGAGGAAAGCATGTGGATATTTGATGGCATGGCAGTCATTCAATCCATCACAAAGATACCAAGTACTTTTTCTGATTTGGCAAATGTTGTTTTTAAAACCATCCTTTCAGTTTCAAAAAGAGCTCCCCGCATTGATTTTGTCACTGATCAGTATCCCACAATATCCATAAAAAATTAGAACGGGATCGCAGGTCCTTAGGAGGGCAAATCATAACAATAATTTCAAGACCATCACAATCATGTCCTCGGCAATGGAAGAAATTGTTGTCAGTTGGTAGAAACAAAGTTGCTTTTGTTAAATTTTTGTGTCGGAATGGAGTAAACAATCCTATAGATTTTATACACTTGAAGGAATTGATTTATATGTATCACTGTTGAAAATGAAATAGTGACAAGTGTAAAATGTAAAAAAGCTTCTAAGCAAACAGGAAGAAGCCGACACAAAAATGTTTCTTCATGCAAAACACGCAGCTGACAAAGGTAACGATTCCATTGTAATAAAATCAATCTGATGTGGAAGTATTGGCCTGCTATTTTCAGAATCGCATCAGTTCAAATATTATTCTTCTGATAGGTACGTCTTCCAAATGCAGATTACTAAATGTGCAATCAATGTGCGCAAAATTTGGGGAGAATGTTTGTAGAGCACTGACAGGATTTCACGCCTTTAGTGGTTGTGATTAAGTTAGTGCTTTGTCTGGTAAGGGAAAAAGCAAAGCATTTGGCGTTTTGAATCGTTCTGTGGAGTTTTCAGAAGGTCTAGCCCGTCTTGGTGAAAATTTTAAAGAGGTAGGCGAAGAACTGTCAAAAACACTCGATAGGTTTTTGTGTGCTATATATGGATACGATTATAATAACATCAATGGATTTAAGATTTTTTTTGCAATGCAAAAAACATTCATTGTCATCTACTGACCCAACAAAGAATGCAATGTTAAAGCACATCAAACGATTCAACATTCAGGCAAAGATTTGAAAATCTACTCTATAACACAACACTGTTCTATCGCCAAACAACCATGATTGGATTGTTAAGAACGATTTGATCAGCATCAATTGGCTAGACCAACCGCCAGCGTTAGATGCTTTATTGATACTGATAAGCTGTTCATGTATAGCTGCGCTGGTTGTGCCACCAAAAGATGTTCATGTATTCGACAAGGTTTATCCTGTACAGATGGCTGCAAATATACAAGTGATTGTAGCAACAAGAATAATCAAATCGTTGATATGGCTGACGATGACGACGAAGATGATGAAGATGATGGTGATGATGATTCGGTAGATGGTGTTGACGAAAATGAAGATGATTCTATGGATTGACCTTCTTCATGACCTTAAAAAGTGGTGATTCTGTTGTTAAAATAACTTTGATATAGACCTTGAAACCCTGACAGTTCTTTTAATTGTTTAGTACTATGTGTGTTTTTCAATGACTGTGATGTACATTGCTTATGTTTGTGTTTGTCATTGATTCCATGTTTTTTTTTCCTTTCTTACCTTTGAATTTTGTTCAACTGCCTTTAGTTACTTTATGCTTTATGTTTCAATGTAAAAATATACCTTTTTTTATCAAGAAAACTAGTATGTATGCTTTGGTTCATTCAACATCATGAATTTTGGATATTACCCTCCCCTTTTTTTCTTGGTCCTATACGATTTAAAAATCAAATAAAAATTAGCCTCCGTATTAATAAGATATGATTTGTTCAATTTAAGGGTAATTGTACTGAATACTTGGTTATTTTTTCTTTTTTCTGTATATATGTGTGAAACAAAATTTTTGATATACTCTTAAAAAAGACCCCTTTTAACCCCTTTTGGACACTTTTTCAAAAGTCTAACACCTCTTAAAATATTCTTCAGACATTACTCTTTAGACTTATACCAAAAAATTGCGGTACCCTGGGGTGTAACACAGAATTGAAATTTTGCCTTACCAGCTGATGGACTAGACTGTTAGCAACTCTATTATTCAAATCCATGCCTTATTTTCTCTTTTTTTTTTCTTTAATAGCTTTTCTATATTTATCTCAAAGAAGTACTTTACATTTGTTACACCCTCCCAAAAGCCTTCTGTAAAAAGACTTAATAATAAGTCTTATGTTGTTTATTTTTGTGGAAATTAATTTAAGAAATAATTACATCTAAGAAAAATATATTGTATGCAGGACATATTTCTAGTTATATCATGTATTTCATGTATATGGAAGGTTCTTATTTTCTTGAATAAGTGTTATTTGTTTTACAGAAGAATGGCTTCAGCATCTGTACTACAGAGATTAAATCAAAGAACTAAAGAGGCTGAAAATATCATCTCAGAACTTAAAGGACAGATAGAAAATTTACGACAATCTGCAGGTACCACTTTCATATGGTTATTACTTAATTTGTTAATCTCATTCTGATCAATATCTTGGACAAGGACATAAAGGATGTGTCATTTTTTATGCCCCACCTACGATAGTAGAGGGGCATTTTGTTTTCTGGTCTGTGGCTCCGTTCGTTCATTGGTCCGTCCGTGCGTCCGTTCGTCCTGCTCCAGGTTTAAGTTTTTGGTCAAGGTAGTTTTTGATGAAGCTGAAGTCCAATCAATTTGAAACACTTTTGACCCCAATTTCACAGTCCACTTAACATAGAAAATGAAAGTGAGAGTTTCAGGTTAAAGGTTTTGGTCAAGGTAGTTTTTGATGAAGCTGAAGTCCAATCAACTTGAAACTTAGTACACATGTTTCCTATAGTATAATCCTTCTAATTTTAATGCCAAATTAGATTTTTACCCGATTTCACGGTCCATTGAACATGGAAAATGATAGTGCAAGTGGGGCATCCGTGTACTTTGGACACATTCTTGTTTATACATGTATTTATGAATATAAACAGCACTGCTTATTCATTGATAGCCAGAGAATTGATTGGTTGGGTTTTAATGCTATTTTCATCACTATTTCTCTTATTATGTACTGTGGATTCATTTATTTTTATGGGTTCCAATTTTCTTGGTTTGAGGAAAACTTGCATATTTGTGGATATTTAATTTCGTGGTTTTGATACAGTCTGCATACATTTCTTTAGAAAATTATAACATTCGTTTAATTTTTGAATTCGTGGTTCCCCAATACCCATGAAATACATGAAAATTTGTCCATTTGTTATTGACGCTAGAGGTTGGTTTGGCCATAAAGAACAGACTTCCTTCCGTAATAAATCTGAAAATCCTAGTAAATAAGCATTAGAGTCTGATGCACCTGCTACGAGCCAGATACAAACTAACAACCTCAGTATTGACAGGCTAGTTATTCAGTAGTTTAACTTCTTATAGCACTCCGCCACTAAAGCTCTTAAATAATCAGAGGAAGTGGATACCATAAACATGTTAAATATAAATGGACCCATAGAGGTGATAATTGGCATGTGCTTGCAGATGGTTTACCCTGCAGACTACAAATAACAGGGCCATTATGAAAACACCAATTAATTGATCTCTTATATCAATTTTGTTACCTTTACAGTCATGCATGAAAATTTTGACATTGGAAAAAGACTGGTACAAAAAATATTGCCAACAGCTGTTCAAAATGTATATGGATGCCATATGAATTTAGAAAGTCACATTTTCAACATTGACTCCACCCTGCTAAATCCCTTAAAGAAACAAAATTTTACAAAAAAAAAATATAATCATATATATGTAAAAATTATTTATCAAAATCTGTTTTACTAAAATTGAGAATGGAAATGGGTAATGTGTCAAAGAGACAACAATCAAACCATACAGCTGAGGGCTACCTTTGGGTCTTCAACACAGCGTGAAAATCCTGCACAAGGAGGTGTGCTTCAGCTGGAATCTAAACAAAAATGTGTTCTAGTTCAGGGATAGTAATACAATTTAGTAAAGAAAGTCATGTATTTGCTTTCTCAAAAATATCACAATGTTAAATGTACTTTTGATTAAAGCCATCAGTATCAGTAAACCTGAAGAGGACAGACTGAGAATTGAGAATGAAGATCTGAAGAAAGACATAGAAACTTTAAAAGTCCAACTTATCCTGGCTGAAGCTAGTAATGGAGGTATGTAAAAAACCAAACAATGAATATACCTATCACATCTGTTTAATGTGTAATCATTCATATATCACCAATAATGTGTACACATGTGAACAGACCAGTCAGAATGGTTTAAGTGTTTCCAAATATTGTTTAAAAGACAGTTTAAAATGAAAATCATAAATATTGATGTAAACAATTGCATACATGATTTGAACAAAAGATTATTTTTACCTGCAAGTTCCTCTAGGGATAATATACATTTGTAACATGTGTATGTAATAAACAAATCATACATATTATACTTCAAGTAGAAGTTTCAAATAATTTACCAGCAAATTTATCTGTACAAGCACTGTGGAGTGGTATATTGAATTCATTAACTATTAGTGGGTATTAAAGGTGAACCATG
>JAHUZM010001065.1:0-11052 GCA_019925275.1 Mytilus edulis
CTTAGTCTGATCAAATAATCGTAACCTGACATGATTGAAAAATAATATATTTATAATTTCTCCCTTGTCAAACTTCATCCTTGTAAATTTACTTTTAAACAATATGTAATAAGAGTTTCACTCCAGACATAAATTTGATGTCTTCCCATATAGCAAACTATACTACATACTCCTCTTAAATTAGGATGGGAAAAGAAGAATGACTTGTTTCTTTCTATCTCGAAGGTCAGATGTCATATGAATTTCTGCAAGATTAAGTTTGCATTTGTTTCGAACAAAATATATGATGTACAGATTTATGCCCATGTCAGGCAAAATGCAAATACTCGTCTGGTTGCAGTTAGAAACATTGATGACTACGAAGATGTAGATGTAGAAGATTTCATTTTTCTGTTTGTACCTTATGAATCATTGCTAGCTATTGAATGAAAATTAAGCAGTCCATAATCTTATCTAAACAATAAATATAACATCTACTCAATTTTAAAATCGTTGGAAATATAGTAATAATCTATCTAGTAGAGAAAGATATGTAAAAAAAACCTGTCGTATGGTCTCTGACCTTGCCGTGGTTGGTGGGCTTAAACCACAGGAGACCATCCAACGTAGTAGGTAATACCAGCTTCGATCATAATTTTCTATTTGCATTTGTTCTTTTTTTTTTTTCGTGTTTTTGCAATGGTGTTGTCAGCTTGTCTTTATTTTATAATGTCCCTTTGGTTTCTCACGCCTTTTTTGTTAACAATTGTTTGTAAAATACATCTGTGTTGTACATAACCCTCTCCCTTATTTTATTTTTGGAATACTTGTAAACGGCATAGGCAATTGTTGCTCATTTAGTCATCTGTATACGTAGGATGAGGTGTTTTACCTATTTCTAATAGTCGTTTTGTTTTTATAACTTTAACCCCCCTTTTCCCCGTCTGCATTAATTTTTACTTCTGTAAAGCAAAGCTATACACAGTGATTCATATTCAACCAAGTTTGACGTTAATGTTACACAAATTTCAAAACAAATCATTTATATATATACTCTTTCACAACCAATAACAGAAGTTTGGTATTTACCTAGAAATTGACGAACACCTGACTATCAAAAGACGTGAAAAACACATGTTGTTTTTGACAAATTATTAAAGTTAAGATCTAAAAAACATCTTTAGATAATACTTGTAATGAAATAAATACAAAAATTTCAAATTTAGAATTTGAAATAGGTCAAGGTCACTGTTATTTAACAGCTCTTTGAAAATTTCAAATTTGCACCCTATATGCAAAAAAGTCAATCTAAAGTCATTTTTGGGGATAAAAATATAAAATAAGTTTTAAATGTAGATACAAAAGATACCTGTATATTCGTTTTTCTCATCGGATTTTGTCTAATGCTAAGTCCGTTTCTGTGTATGTTACATTTTAATGTTGTGTCGTTGTTCTCCTCTTTTATTTAATGCGTTTCCCTAAGTTTTAGTTTGTTACCCTAATTTTTTTTTTGTCCATAGATTAACGAGTTTTGAACAGCGGTATACTACTGTTGCCTTTATCTATCAATGAGTTGTTTTTATTTTGCTCCAAACGCATATATGTAGGAGAAACCATCTATCTAAAAGTGACTGTGCATTGTTCTGAAATTTTTGCTTTGACCTTTGACCCTGATTTAAAAAATAAACGTGACCACGGCAGACAACGACGACAACGATATTTCGATGAGGTTTGTTCTCCTCTTTCCAGTGATATAAAATATAGCTGTGTGTTATTTCGTTAAGGCAAATCGATAAAATGTGTTAATTGGGCACCCTGCTACTAAAAGGTCGAAGAAAAACAATAAAATAACGCCATGACCAAAAATAAGTTGAAAAACCAAACACTAGACCGAAAACTATTGATCAGGGCAATCCCCTTCCTTTACACCACCTCTTTCAAAAGCTCCAGAACGGTAAGCAGTTTCTGCTCCACTAGTAGCACAGGTCATTTTTATTTTAACAGGTCTGAAATCAAAAGCAAATTCTCTATATAATATAATCGAATATTAAGATATGACATCAGACGACAATCTAATCACTTGATATAATTTTATCAGAAATAAAGTTAACAAGACTAATGTCAAATATGGAGCAGGATCTTCATACTTTTCGGGAGCAACTTATGTCATCCCCAAGTTTCGGTGGGAGTTCTTGTTGCTTAGTCTTTACTAGTAGTTGTCTCTGTTGAATTTTATGCAATGTTGTTTGACTTTTGATATTGTTCTTTTCTTCTTTTGTCCTTGTCATGGTGTCTAAAGGATTGTGGTTAGAATTGGCTCCCAACAAATATATCTGTGGTCACCTGTTACACAGATACAATTTATCAATTTATGCGAGTTATTAGAAACTCATTCATAAATCGTATTTTAATAGCCAGTCGACTAAGACCCACATAATTTTGAAAAACAAATAAAAAAGAACAAATACAAATGGATATTCCGAAGAAAATAACCAAAGCAATCGACAAATGAAGAACAATTTATACAAAGCCCAACTTCTAAACTTAAACATAAATTTAAATTACCCTCAAAATTAAATTGATGTTTTATTATTACATGTATAAACAATACTCTTAGTCCAAAAAGATCTTAAATACCATATAATATAGAAGACAACAATACACTCATAAAACTTATTTCATATAAATATTATAAGGGAAGTGCACTTGTCTATAAGGTTTTGATTTTGACAGATAGTGATTCAAAATTTGATTTTAACTGTGTAAATATTATGTTTCGTTTTTCACCAAATGAAATAAAACATCAAACACGTACATTCAAAATAGTGCAACCACTTTCATACCTGATATCATATATTTCAAATCTAAAGAATTATTATCTCATGATATAAATAAGATAATTCGCTAATTGATTGTGTTACATGCTACGTTTAATCATACTGGCTATGTCATTCATTTATTTTAACTAGCGGGGACAACCGGGGTGTCTAGAGACAACCATCGACATTTTCGAGAAAATCCGGGAAGGTGAACCATTTTTTCACACTAGAAATGGCACACGTCATGTTACTCATGACAAGTAAATTCTAGTCCAAATTCCCATTCGTTAAGATAATACAAAATTTTAAGGCGTATATGTCTATGAATGCTGAAATTTAAGAGGAGAGAGGAAATGAACTGTAATTTTAAAAGAACAGAACTTAGTGATTGTGGTATTGCCCCTTTTTTTCTTCTCTAAATTCGTTAGTGGTATATTCTTCATTTATCTTAATTCGTATTGGATCTCAAATGTTAAGACGATTCCACGTCAGACAAATTTTATTCAGTAAAACTGTTTGTAGGAGTTCAAAGTATTAAAGTCAAGAAACATTGTATGGGCGCCATCAAGAGTTGATCATTTTCGGCTTATGAGTTTGACTCTTTCTTATAGCAGTTGAGTTCTTTTTGTCAATATAAGTTCTATGATTCCAATGATTTAAACAGCTTACAACATTTGTAATGTAATTGCAGCTATCAGCAATCATAAAGCAATTATAATTTCGTTGCATATCAACTATACGATATGATGATGTTAGAAATCAGAGAATATAAATACATATGTTTATGTCAATTTTTGTTACTAAGCAACAGAAATAAATACTGCGAAAACAAACCTTACTTCTTTAAATCAGTCAATAATTATTACAATCTATAAAGAACTTCGAAACGTATGCGCATGTAGTATTACTTTAAATGAGACAACTATCCACCAATTTAAATGAATTTAAGAAACAAAGATTAGTTAGCTTTAATCCATGTTTTGTCTTTTAATTTCAATAAACATGTGAGCATCTTTTTTGCAAACGTTTATGTTGTATGCGTAAATTTAGCAACTAAGGTTTCAACTTCCCACGAAAAAGTGACTTTGGATGGATTTGGCTATTTTTAGGTCCTTTTGGTAGTTTAGCTCTTCAACTGTTTCAGTTTTTATACATCCTTGACTTTTAAAATTAAATGAAAGTAAATCTAGAAAAGTGCTTCGGACGCGTGCAATTTATAACATGTTGTTTTATTTTTATAAACATGTGTTCAATGTTAACAGACATTTTTTGAATAATTCCACTAATGAACTGGATGAGTAATGGTATTTTTTTCGTATATAATAATTGGTTTTCTCGTCTTTTAATCTTGAAATTAAATGTAAACTTGTTGGTAATTATCTTAATTGAAGGAATTGACGTAATTAATCTTTTTCAAAATAAACTTGCTGTTTTCATATCATTATTTTCATATTTTAATAATAATACTATAATTGCACGCATTTGAATAACAAAGAAAATATAACTGATTTGCAAAATTTTACTTGATTCATTGAAATTTACAATCTAGAAAAGTGGGACTTAGTTTCTAACTAAAACTTAAGAAATCATTTTTGAGCTTATTAAGCAATAAGAAATTAACACATTATTCTTTAAATAGTGTGTGTGTACAATCAAACCATTATTTTTGAATGGTGTTTGTGTGTGTTTGCAAGATTACACATTATCTGATCATATGAAGTGTGTATATGTGTTTAAAACATATGACATATCATGTATTTGTATTATGTTTCAGATCATATATGATTGTTTCCTCCATACATTTTCCATACAGTATTCGTTGGTTAAATAAATTGTTGATAAATACACGTAGGTGAACATTTGCTTGTAGAATTTTAAGTTCCCCATCCTAAACAAACGAAATGCAATGCTTTAATTTTAACCATTTCGTTGATCATGAGTCGAAGTATAAAGTATTTTGACGTTAAGTTGTGTATGTGTTTGTATTTTCATATAGCCCTCGTAAGGAAGCTGTGGGAAGGAGGATATACTCAATTGTAATCCGTCTTTCAGTCAGTCAGTCCGTCAGTCATTTGAGTTTTGGAATGCATAAGGATTAAGTCGGGTCAGATTGAGGATTTTTTTGTCAGATTTTGGAACTCCGTATGTATTTTTCCTTTGATACAAGGTTAAATATTTTTGACCCCACATCACGCACTGTTCTTCTCATAGAAGACTTTCATATCTCATGTCCATTTCCAAAATCTATGCAGATTCTAGATTGTTACTATTGATTTGAGACCCCAATTATACCAATGCTAAATAAAGGTAAAGGTCCGAGTCTTCCCGCCATTCTTACTGACTAAAATATCAATTTTTAATCTATAGATTTTTAATTTCACCTTAAGCTAACTACATCCTTAAATTTCATATCGGATTGCAACCGTACATGGATATATGGCTACATGAAATGAGAGGAAGATCTTTATATTTTTTTAATTTTGAGGGCACTACCTCAAATGTAAAGGTCATAGTTACTAAACATCGAACTATAAGTGGTTTCCGGATGCATATTTGAATATTGTAATAGGATTGCACACTTTCTTGAATATACGGGCACATATATATATATATATATATATTGTAGGATCACCATCATCAAGATCACGGTTACCAGAGCAATACTGTAACCTGTCCCAAAAAGTTGTGTCCAAATCCTTAACTAAATAATTACATAACATGTACTAACAGTATCTTAATTTACATGATCAGTAAACGCTCTTTCATTTTAGAAAACATAGGTACTAGGCTAGAAAAATGCATTTCTGATATCGAAAGCAACATGGAAAGGAAAACAAATTGACTGTCAAATTTTGGGGGAGGGTTTTGATCCCGCTTACATATTTAACCCGGCACACTCTGTATGTATGTGCCTGAACCAAGTCAGGAGCCTGTAATTTAGGGGTTGTCGTTTGTTTATTTGATACATATTTTTTTTTCGTTCAAGTTTAGTACATACATTAGCCGTTAGTTTTCTCGTTTGAATTGTTTAACATTGTCATTTCGGGGTCATTTATAACTGACTATGCGTAATGGGCTTCGCTCATTGTTGAAGGCCGAACGGTGACTTATAGTTGTTAATTTCTGTGTCATTTTGTCTCTTGTGGATACATTCGCTCATTTGCAATTAAACGACATCTTCTTTTATATATATACTGACAACAAAACCAACTCGAAATTTTTAAAATAGTCGTTAAAAATCTATAGGCTGATGATAGAGAAAATTCAGGTACCACTGTTTTGAAACTGGTCAAGGACGGCTTGAAATTGAAAGATGTAAACATTAGAAACGTAACGAGAATGGTGAGTCACAATTACTCTGATAATACAACAGCTATACTGGAAATAGTTTTTGTTGAACTGAATAACATTGAGCATAAAAAAAAACCTCAAAGATACTTTTAAATAGACTGTATATATTGAACATAACTTTACACGAGAGAAACGAATGGCGGACTACAATAGCAGAACTCTTTTTAAAACCCTCGGGAGGGAAAAGGTTGTAAAACAATTAAAGGACGAATAACAAGAAAACAACATAGTGTAAATACTGACGAAGCTATACAAACAATCATGAGGGTCGACGTTATAACCTACAAACTATCATCAATAGAGATATTAATAATGGATATTATGGTGGATATAGATGACACATTGCACTTTTGTATCTAAAGGATACTCATATATAACGGTTGGAGTCGTAACCAAACAGTGCATAAAAATGGAATAGTAGACTCTTGCATTCGTGTGCTAAATTTGCATATCATTGGAATCGTCGACACACATTTAATGAATGATCCTTCAATCCGAATTATCATTTATGAATGGTTTGGTGTTAATTGAAAACATATACATTTCTGTGCAAGAACATGATCTGGAGGAGATAGGTTTTCGGTCCGAAAAGATTTTTTGATCTTCATTCAAAGACACTATTAATGACGATTTAGAAGAAGTTATTTTATGGACAAAATTCGTTTTTATACATGTGTGATATATATAGCACCAGATTTTTCTACCCTTTCAATTAATGAAAATTATTTCTTTGATGTCTTAATGGAACAAATTTTCACAGTACAAAATGGAACATTATTTTATACATGTGGCAATTATAATAGATGGATGATTTCATTACTGAAATAGATAATCCTACTTGCGTAATGTAGTAGATTACACCGGCAACAGTTATGGGGAAATCTTCAACGATTTTTTAGCAAATGCTAGCCTATGTCTACTAAGTAGCCGGAATTGTATTAATAACATATTTACAAGTGTATCAATCAAAGGCTCTCCAGTTGTGGATTATTGTGCCATACGAAAATCTTAATCAAGAGCCATTGACTTTTGTTTTATGCATATAAGTGAAATCCCAGGTATACTCAACGTTGATAAATCCGTCTAACAATCAATAAGACAATATTAACACAGGGGCCAGGAAGAACTAGCTAAATTGAGTGACACAGACTCTAAACAATGTTGGCAAAAAATTAGCATATTTGGCATTGGCAATTAGAGGCAATCGAATATACATAATGAAGTGGTACAAGATGATGGTTCATTGACAGACAATTTCGATTTAGTATAAGATAAATGGAAGAACTGCTTTCATAATTTACTTAACCAGAATATTTTTATGTATGTATAACCCCGCCGCATTTTTGCGCCTGTCCCAAGTCAGGAGCCTCTGGCCTATGTTAGTCTTGTATTATTTTAATTTTAGTTTCATGTGTACAATTTGGAAATTAGTATGGCGTTCATTATCACTGGACTAGTATATATTTGTTTAGGGGCCAGCTGAAGGACGCCTCCGGGTGCGTGAATTTCTCGCTACATTGAAGACCTGTTGGTGACCCTCTGCTGTTTTTTATTTGGTCGGGTTGTTGTCTCTTTGACATATTCCCCATTTCCATTCTCAATTTTATTTTTTACAGAGTTTGTCTTTAGTGCCGTGTGGAGGCAGTAGAGTGCCTCCCCGTGCTTCAGGTTTATGCTCTTATAATATACTAGACTATGGAGTGTGTGTCCGAGCGAGAACTGCTCTAATTCATTACTTTAGGAATATTCATCAAAAAGTAGTATTTCAATATTCAGCCCCATTCTACTATTTAATACTGATAGCGTTTGACATTTTTAGCCGAACAAATTTATCCATTTTATATAACTTCAATTATTGTATGCTGGTTCATATTCTGGACGCCAATCTTTGCTCCTTTATTATATAATTCACTAACAAAACAATTATGAAGCTTAGAAATGGAAAATTACTAAATACTAAACTTGTTCAAAGGGTATCCACACGTCTCAATCTTCAAAATCGGTTATCTAAAAATACTACCATCGCTAACATTTTTAACAATAAAAATCGTGGTTACCCTTCTATCGATAAGTGTCATGCCAAAACAATGACTTACATGTCCCCGTCTTTCCACCAACAATACGGTAAGGTCCACGTTTAATGGTCGCACATTTTCTTTAAATTTTGAAACTGATATAACTTGAAAAACAAACAGTATTATTTATCTACTCACATGAAACAAACCGGGGTGTGGTATTCAGTACGTAGGAGAAACTGGACGATAGAACATCTGTATCGTTTTAAAAGACCCAATAAATTCAAAAGTATCATTTACCAACACCTTAAGAAGCACAACCATCCTTTTAAATATTTAGCAGTTCAACCTTTAGAAGCTGTAAATAAGCAGCCTGGTGAATCGCATTCAAAGTTTGTACGATCACGGAAAATAATTGAATTAAATTGGATTAAAAAATTACAGACAGTTTACCCTCTCGGTCTAAATGATAATATCATGGGAATTGGTAATATATCTAGAACCAATTCCGTTAACATTTTGGATATAGTTTCTAAAACTGTTCGTAAAAAACGTTCTCACGGTCGTAGAACAAATCGCAATCAAAGAAAATTTCGGGCCAATCATACCAATATTTCGGACCTAATTTCTATTTCAAAAAACAACGGCAGACATTATCTGTTAACAAAACTCTGTTCGTTACCGGTTAATAAGTTAAATAAAAGTTTGGAGGATTGCAACACAATTTCATATAGCAGTCCTAAGTATGAAATTGTTCAAATTATTATGGCATATTGTTATTCTAAATTATTTCCCAAAATTGATCGCCCTGAAGATCATAAAAAATATTTCATTAAAATTAAGTATGTCAATAAAGGCTTTGATTTTGTAAATATTGCCGGTATATTTAACGACCATTCTGTTAAAGAACAAATTCCTGGATATTTTGACAATACTGAGCTACCTCTTATTTGTTATATTTACAAGAAATCTACCCGGAAATTTGTGTTTAATTATAGTCAATTGTGTAAAAATGTTAATATCAGTGAAAATACACCTACTTCATGTAATTGCAGTAATTCCGAATATATTTATGGACCCATTTCCCATGTTATAACAGGAGATCTTAACATCGTTCAAGACCGAGAGTTAAAATCATTCCTCAGTAAAGGACCTAAATATCGTCCCCCGTCAATTATTAATTGGAATGAGTGTCGTAATATCATCCACGACTCACTCCATACTTACTGTATGAAATGGATAAAACGGGAAAAAGCTGACAAAAAATCTTTGGACTCTTTTTTTAATTCAGTAATGAAGATAGTTGATATACGTATTCAACATTTTAAAGAACATTTTACTATAAACAATAACCACAATAAACCTATTTCTCGCATCAAACATAAACTAAAAGAACTAGCCAAGGAATTTGTTTTTGTCCCGGCAGATAAAGCTGCTAATAATATTATTATTGTTTGACGTAAATTTTACATTGAGGTTCTGAAAAAGGAAATCACCAATTCACCAACATTCCAACTGACTCCATTTTCAGAAAACGAAATCTGTAACAAACATAAACTTTTAGCCACCGCTTTACAAGCAGAGCCAAATACAATGAAAGTCCCAACTATGTATTGGCTTCCGAAGCTACACAAAACCCCTTACAAATATAGATTTATTTCGTCTTCAAGCCATTGTTCAACTACTAAATTGTCTATTCTTCTTACCAGCACACTTGGTACAATTAAAAACCTGATAATAAATTGTTCAAATAAGGCCTTCGAAAATAGTGGAATAAATTACTTTTGGAGTGTCAAGAACTCTTTGGAAGTACTTGATAAATTGCATGCTTATATTGGTGATTTTGAATCTGTTCAAAGTTTTGATTTTTCTACCCTGTATACCACATTGCCTCACATTCTCATTAAGACAAAATTCACACACCTAATTAAATGGGCATTCAAAAAATCAGAATGTGAATATATATGTTCAAACTCTTTTAGGTCATTTTTTAGTAGCAATAAACAAAAAAACTATGTTAATTGGACATGCTTTGATACTATATATGCCCTTGAATTTTTACTAGATAACATTTTTGTTCGCTTTGGAGATTCCGTATATCGTCAGATTATCGGAATTCCAATGGGGACTAACTGTGCACCACTTATTGCGGACCTGTTTTTGTATTGTTATGAGTTACAATTTATGACAAAAATAAGCAAAGACCCATCGAAACAACATCTGATAAACAAATTTAATAATACTTTTAGATATTTGGACGATATTTTGGCTCTCAATAATGACGACTTCAGTATGTATATTAATGAAATTTATCCTGTTGAACTTACTTTAAATAAAGCTAATACTAACAATGACCACTGCCCTTTTCTCGATCTTGATATCTATATCACTAATGGAAAGCTGAATACTAAAATTTATGATAAAAGGGATGATTTTTCATTTCCTATCGTTAATTATCCGTTTTTAGATGGTGACGTTCCCTTGTCACCATCTTACGGTGTTTATATATCTCAACTTGTACGATTCGCTCGTGTATGTAACAATGTTTTCGATTTTAACGAGAGAAATTTATGTATTACTGAAAAATTATTACACCAGGGTTTTCGATATCACAAACTAGTCAAAACATTTACTAAATTTTATCATCGGTATAAAGACATCATTCGTAAATATAGCTCAACATGCAGACTTCTAATACGTTCAGGTATTTCACATCCAATATTTTATGGTAATATTCTTTATAAAGCACAAAGGTGTCAGTATTCACCTCAGAAACTTACAAAACCTTTGAATAGACTTATTAAGAAGGGATATAATTACGATACTGTTGTCAAGTCATTAAAGATTGCATATTTTGGCGTTAATATTGAGTCACTGATAAGGTCTTT
>JAHUZM010001066.1:0-11043 GCA_019925275.1 Mytilus edulis
ATTTTTATGTGACAAATTGTTTTTATTCTCTCTCTTTTTTTTTTAAGAAAACATTGTCAAAGAAGGGAAGTGACAAATAATATTTATTTTAGAAGGGAAGGGAAAATTATTTGTTTTTTTAGAATTGAAAAATAATACATTTTTTTTGCTGAAGGGAAGTGATTTTTTTTCCAAAGTGAAAAACATAACGTGTTGTTTGTTTCTACTGATTAATCTTAAGATGGCTTTATTTATTATTGTAAAATAGTACTGTTCCTGTATGTTTCTGAAAACAATAGGGGTTCAATTTTTTGTTTTGAAAATTATGTGGAACATAATAAATTACTCCCCTCATGTTGCATACAAACACAAAAGATGAATGACCAGTGTTGCAGACTCAGTGCCTATTGTTATTGTAATTTGTAATTCTCATATAAACAACCATTTTTGCACTAGGAAACACCTCTTGTATTCAAAAAGAGACTTAAAATGGTATTGAAATTGCTGCTTCTCTTAGAAGCCAAGTCATATAGAACTCTAAAGAGAAAAGACTGATTAAATTGGAAATAGGATAATGGGACCATATTAGGGTCTTGTGGCTGTTACCTTGTAAGTCAGCTTCTTAAATTAACACTGTTTATGAGACTAGTACATGTAAGCAGGATTTTCATACCACATTAATATATAAAGGCTTACATGTATGTAAGTAACACTTGCTACTTGATGTAATACTAGATTAATCAATAGACTGGTAACATTGGTTATAGTATAACAACCTCACTCAAGTTATTTTTATTTACCTTTTGACAAACCATTCCATTAAATATCCAAACAATAGCCCAACAACATAAACAGAAAATTAAAAGAAATAGTTTCCATATGTCCTCACTCAATTTAAAAATTAGAATTTATGATATGAATCCTCCTATTCAAGGCAGCATAATAAATTGAAAATAAAACAAATTTCATAGCTTCCAAATGTTGACAATGTTATTACAAACTATATCAGATCCCTGATGTAGCTTTCCATCAATGAATTTTAAAACTGCATTCTGCAGTAAAACATGTATTTTAATCCTTTTTTTTTCAACGACTTGCATCTGTGTGTGCATATCATGATTTTAAGTAAAACAGTACCCAGTAGTTGTCTGCATATAATATGATCTTCTTTGCCTGTACTTCATGTGATTAATAAATTAAACTATGATGAAAATAAATTTAAAAATATTAAAATTGTCAGCTTTTGGTATTTATTTGTGCTGCTTTAACAAACATCAGTTGATGTATTTGTCAATTTTATGTTATCTTATACATCCTAAATTTTGACTACATAGTTAAGATTTTAATTTTTACAATTTTCCAAAAAAATTAATTCACTAGGCTCTTTTTTTTTTTAGAAACAGCTGAGTATTTGCTTATCTGAAGTACATTTATTTATGTTTAGATATTTTTTATATTATATAACCCCCATGACACAAATCAAATTTATTGGAAATTTCATGGATTTAGAAAAAAAGTCACTTTTTGGCTTGATTTAATACTTTTATTTATTGGAAAGCTTCATCTCATTCACATTTGGAAGAATTAATGCATTAATGGGGTTAAGTCATAAAGCAAGGAAGTCCCACCGATTTTTATTGCAGTTAAAAGCTTTTATAATAGTTCATGATCGCACATCAACGCTGGGGGTATTCACACAAATCGTCTGGAAGAGTTATTGTCCGTTATCGAACCCGAGTTATCTTTCTTCTTTCGAAACCGTAAACAAATGGCGGCCAAAATCTACGTGAACGACAGTCTCGATTTACAAGTATTTTTGCCAAGAAAACGAAAACGGAAACGGTTTTTGAAGGAAAATAATTCAGTGGCTCATTGAAATAGCATTTCGAAACACATGTGTGCATAAGAAACGTTGCCGAATGTAAGTGAAAGTGATATATGGTACGTAATGACAAAAATTATCTTCTGACTCAATCAATCTACGTTATCGACACGCGTTTTTAAGGTAAACAGCTTCTTTCTCTATGAACAGTCTACGGACGCTCAATCTATGATATTTATCTACATTTTATCAAAATTTGACCGCACAACTCGCTACGGTTCCCGAGTTTTCAATGACCGAAACTACGAGGTCATTTTTGCTGTAGCACATGTCAAATTAATCCCGGTCAGGCAAACGGCTCGTGCAAATAAATTTCGGCCAGAGAATCCGCGAAAAAAATAAATTCAGTAGTGAAAGTGTTAATGCGTATGGAATGCGTAATTTTTCCTTTTGGGATCAATATTCTTCTGTCAGATGTTGCATTCATGCGTCCTAGTTATTATTGTAAAAATACGGATTTGGGTCATAGCTGGTCCAGTTCCAATCCGTAGTTAGAAACGGTCAATGGCGGACGAATGCAAGAAAATTTACAAAAGTAAACGATGTTTGACAAGCTATTTGGAAAGGAACATTACGTTTTTAATGCAATAAATGGATTAAACATTTACTGGAGGAAACTTTTATCACATTTAAATGAAGTAACAAACTTATTTTACTGCCAAAAGTTAGGTTGATGTACGTTTTTAAGCACCAGAAGTACACGAAGGGATAAAAAGTTGTCTTTTTATCAAATAACCTGCTACACACTGTAAAGACAATGCTTCAAAGTCTTTTCTTAAGAAAATGAATCGTTTTTGTCTGAAGTTCTTTAATTATCAATACAAAATTGATGTTTCACCAACTTGGTCAAAAATTAAAATGTCCGATGACGAAATTGAGTATCTGAAACAACAGGGCGACTTGTTCTTGCTTTTGAGGGTCGGGGAAAGCGAAATGATGGTCGGGAAAGCGACTTCTTCGCCCAAGTCGCCTAATAGCATGAGCCTTGATAAAAGCTAAGCTATATATGTAATATTCCTGAATTCTCATTTTCATGGTCCAATTTTGTTATTTCATATATCAACCCCATTTAAAAACACATACATTTTCAATTCAAAAACAGATCATTTTAGTAAAGGATTTGATAAAAATCCATAAACTCAAATTTGTATTGTAATATTTTGATAAGAATCCAAAAATGTTTTTAGTACATTTTTCATTTAATATCATTATCATTGTTATTTTGAGAATAAAAGCATGGCATTAATTAAAGGCTCACAGATATACACAGCTTTCTTGTTTATTGTTGTAATGTTTATAAATGTCTGACTTGTAATTCTGGAGTATCTTATACACATGTTCAGTTAAAAACATTTATGTGATCTCCTGTAAAACTTCAATATAATGATCTATCAACAAATGGTCAGACAGTTTGACAGATGTCTTTATTTGAATTTTGAAATAACAAAACCAGTTTTAGAAAAGTCACAAGCGCATAGAAGGAAAATTAAAGTAGATGACAAGCATCTCAAAAACAACACAAACCCTTTCATTTGGACTGGTACTTTGTTCAATTTGACCCTTTGTTTGTAAATGTATATGTATATAAAATATTCATTATCTACATGTACATAACAAATTTGCGGCAGAATGAAAATTCAATAAGAAAATAAAAAATTCTATAGTAACAAAATTTTGACTGATAAAAGTTTTACCTTTGAGATACACTTCACCAATGGACCAAAATCTCCATTTTCTATTTTGGGATTCTGCACTAATTTCAGTAAAGCATCTAAAGCTTCTTTCCTTTCTTGCCATTTCTTTGCCTCCTGTAAAGAAAATAATTAATTTTAAAAAATGAACATATATAACAAAGACTATAAAGAGAAAGAACTTACAAAGGAAATTGTTTTAATATAAACTTGAACTTAAAATAAACATTTGCATTGTATAAAACAAACCGTTGCTGGGCTTCCAAAATGTTGAATTTTTTTGCTAAAAATACTTTTTGACGCCAATGGTCTGGGCGAGGGGAAATCTTTGGTATTACAAAATAGCATACAGTTAGACCAATCAAAACGTTTGAAATAAGACATATTACTAAATTGCCAATGTCAGTTGTTTGTAAAGTTTACTTCCCAAATGTTGTATAAAAATTTGGAAATCGTTGTAGAATGACTTTGGGAATAAAATAATCATACATTTCTTTATTTCTGTGAAAATAATTTAAGTTCTTAGATAATCCAGAAATGTCAAAGTTTTTATTTCACTGCTATTTACAAAAATGTTCAAGTTCACATACGACATTTTGAAAGCATGCATTTGTCAAAATTTTCAAAGCCTGTTTGTGAGATATTTTTTTCATGAAAAATTTGTAATTTACAACATTTTGGGAGCCCAGCGACGAAACACAACATTTTAGCAATGTTGTGAACTCAGTGACTTCCCTTTGTACAAAATTTAAGATAGAACCGATTGATTCGTTCTTAAAAGCACTGATATGTGCAATTTGTGTAATTTTTCATAAAAAGGTTTCTCAACAAGTATGGACACAAACTCCCACACCAGTTCCAAAGTAAATTCTGTTCTTTGAAGATTGTGGAAAAAGATATATTTAAATTGTCTTTAAACATACATGTATTAAAGTCATATGAAACAAGTGACCGGTGAAAAATAATGTTATTCCAATTCTTGAACCAATGCATACAAACATCATAAACTTAGTCTTCTCTGCACGATTTTATCATTTTTTTCGCATAAATTTCGTATATTCGTCAATTTTTTTTTCAATTGGTCAGTGTTGTGAAAATATGGCAGGTAATTAAAGTTCGTGTTTTGAAGCAAAAGTTTAAGGATTGTCACCTGTTAGTCAACAATCAACAAAAAAACATGGTTATTTAGCATGTGTTTAACATGTACAATCAGCAGATAATAGTTTATTTTGAGGACATCACTGGGTCACACTGAGGTCACTTTGCATACGGAAAATATGTCGGGGAATTGCTGGAAGGAAGAAATTAAAATAAAGTAAACTTCTTCTAAATATGAACAAATTAAAGAATTTTCCTCAGAAAAAAGTATATATGTACATAAGTTTTATAATGAAAACTATCCATTGAGTAATAAAAAAATATATGCATTATTTTTTTTAAATTTGAAATTTCTTATAATTTCAACTGACCAATAAATACAAGTTATATTATTAACATACAATTTTATCAAAGAAATCAGCTGGTAGTTGTTTGAGTATGTCAACAGATGGCATCAGTTCATATGGATCTATAGCTTCCTCTTCTTCCTCTCCACCATCTGTAAATAATCAATCATTTCACGTTTATATTGTCATAGTTAACTCAGTTCAATATTAGTACTAAATGTGAGTGGTAATTACTATTGCTAGTCTCCAAAAGAGATGACAGTTGCAATGTGTGGCTGTTTTGTGTTTCAGAATTGCTCTCTACCCACATCTTCTTTTTTTATTAACATATCTTTCTGGGAATGTCAAACTTGTGCAAATATTGAAATGCAATTTCCAGCAACTTTTCTTGAAATATCATTACTTCAATGTTGAAGTCTTCATTAAAGTTAGATGTTGTAATCTTCTATTGCAAGTAATTTTTAATGCTTGAAGTGTGGGGGTGTGTGATTAATTCAGATATTATCATTACACCTTCAATAAATTCCTGATAATACATACTACATGTATTTAACTAATCTCCCCTTACCATCTCCTCCCTCCTCCCCTGCTGTTGCAGCAGCTTCTTCCATCTTAGCTTTCAGGTCCTGTTGTGATCTCATAAATCTCTGCTGTTGTGCCTTCTCATTCCCTAACTTCTCAAACTCTCCTTCTAACTCAGTCACCTATCATTAAAAGTTCACAAATTTGAAAGATCAATTCATTTTTCTTTAACCCTTCAAAAACATCATTAAATGAAACTAGATATCATTGAGATGGGAGCCATCTCTGTGGGCCCCACTGTGAATAATGTGCATTAAAAAATTGTATCTTTACCATAGGACATGGGTTTGACAACTGAAACAAAAGTTTTTGACCTTGACCTTTGACCTAGGAAGTTGTACATAAATTATGACACAACCTTTGGTGTTGGTTTATAAACATGTCAAGTATAAACTTTGAAATGATAACGGTTCTCAAGATATAGAGCGGACACGATCTTTACCATAGGACATGGGGTTGTCAACTGAAACCACAGTTTTTGACCTTGACCTTTGACCTAGGAAGTTGCACATAAATTATGACACACCCTTTGGTGTTGGTTTATATACATGTCAAGTATAAACTTTGAAATGATAATGGTTTTCAAGATATAAAGTGGACGCGATCTTTACCATAGGACATGGGGTTGTCAACTGAAACCAAAGTTTTTTTACCTTGACCTTTGACCTAGGAAGTTGTACATAAATTATGACATACCCTCTGATATTGGTTTATATACATTTCAGGTATAAACTTTAAAATGATAACGGTTCTCAAGATATAGAGCGGACACAATCTTTACCATAGGACATGGGGTTGTCAACTGAAACCAAAGTTTTTGACCTTGAACTTTGCCCTAGGAAGTTGCACATAAATTATGACACACCCTCTGGTGTTGGTTCATATGCATGTCAAGTATAAACATTGAAATCATAACGGTTCTCAAGATATAGAGCGGACACGATCTTCACCACAGGACACAGGGTTGTCAACTGAAACCAAAGTTTTTTTACCTTGACCTTTGACCTAGGAAGTTGAACATACATCATGACACGCCCTCTGGTGGTGGTTATTAAACATGTAAAATATAAAGTATGAAATCATAATGGTTCTCTAGATATGGAGCGGACACAAAGTTAAAATGTTACGGACGGACGGACGGACGGACGGACTGATCACTATGGACAGACGGACAGATTGATCACTTTAAGGCGACCCACCTTGACCTTTGACCTAGGAAGTTGTACATACATCATGACACGCCCTCTGGTGGTGGTTAATAAACATGTAAAGTTTAAAGTATGAAATCATAATGGTTCTCTAGATATGGAGTGGACACAAAGTTAAAGTGTTTCAGACGGACGGACGGACAGACAGACAGACTGATCACTATGGACGGACGAACGAACGGACGGACGGACATACAGACTGATCACTATGGACGGACAGACTGATCACTATAGGGCGACCCGCCAAAAGGCGGGGCCCTAATAAACAGGCAAATGTAGATTTTTGAACTCAATTGCTAAAATCTATTAAATGTTGGTATATATTTATCATTTGATTAAACCAAGTAAAAATCAACCTTATAATGACAAATGCATAAAGGATATCAAAAAGACATATATTTTGTCACCTGTAATGATATTAAAGATACATTAACAAAAATAGAAAAAGCTGGAAATATAATATAGAGACAGGAAACATCCCTTTATTCTACTTATTGAATAATTGATTAAATATAACTGACCTGTACTGGTTTAAAATGTGACATTTGTGGTTTGATAGCATTGCCAATCCATCTGTATATCTCTATAACTAGCTGCTTTGTTTCTTCACGAATGTTCTTATCTCGGTCTTCCAATAGTTTAGGTAAAATTTTCATCACTGGCTTAATTGGCATTACTTTATAACCAAAATCACTGAAAGAAACAAAAAATATTACATATCATGTCCTGTTTCTGTAATGTCAGCTTCAAGTCTTCAGTAGGATTTACACAAGTTACAAATTTAGTATTTTTTTTAAACTTTAGTTCAAGTTTCAGAAAGAAAAATGAAACATAATTTTCAAAATTAATTTTCATCATATGGACAAAAATGCCAAGTTTATTTTGTGTTGGTTAATCCACAAACTGTCTTCAAATAAATGCATAAATAATATAATCAAATGCCTTTTAAATCAAACAAGTTATATGAGAATCACATGTTTAAATATGCATGGCTAATATAATCTTTATCACTATTTTGTGCATTTTTTCTTTGATCTTTTTTTGTGATAATTTTTTATATCATGCTACTCGCTTGAGATGGTAATTATCGCTAGAAACTAAGGAGCCACGTGATGTTGCTTATGAAATTGACATAAATTGACAACGTCGTCATAGGTAAAATAGCGATTAACAGATTATCATTGGTCATCTCAACTCGATTGGTTTTCTCGCTTTCGCTGTGACCGGCTCAAGCGGTAAAAATCAATATCGTTGAGATAACCAAGGATAATCTATAATTACACTTCACAAAATATGTCAGTATGTTTACCTTGTTATAAGGTCAGAAATCAATTATTTATTAACTCTCTTTAAAATATAGATGTATTCAATGTTGCTCTCCTGCATCCATAAGATTTAACATAAGCACAAGTGATAGTTTATTAATAACCTTGCGGATGAAGAATGCATCTTTTTTTTTTTTAAATGGACCTATAAAATCTGCCTTTGTTTGGAAAGAATTTCAACAACTTACTGAAGAGCCATCCTCAATAACTGTATAGATCCAACAACTATTTTGGGATTTTTATTTTCTGTTCCTTGCAATAAACACTCCTGTAAGATAAATAAAAAAGATACATTCTAGGCCGTAAATAACACATACAATTGTTGTTATTATTATTTATGATTTTTAGAGCAGAGTTAACAAGGCCAGTACGAACCTACAAGTAAATTGCCACTGAACTCTTCAGTCCAGAATAAATAAAAATCGTCAGTGGCTGTAGGTGTTTTTTTTTCTTTATCTCATTAAAGTTAAGTATATACGAGGATAAGTCTGTTGAAATCATTCACAGTCGGTTTAGACTCCAGTCGACATTTGGTATTGACATCTGCCTATTTTTGAAACCAAATCTTTTCATTTAGATGTCTTTAGTTAGAATGTGAACATGTTAATGAGATATAAATAAGAACCCTTCTATGTACTTGTTAAAGTTTTAATGCACTAGTTCACATTCTGACTGACCTGGGGCTTGTCTTATAAATGCTTCCTAAACATCTGAATGATTATTTTGATAGATCTATAATATTTTTCAAAAAAATTTAACATGAAAAGCAACATTTCCTCTATAAGTATTAGGCACAAAACATATGACAATGGATGTTTAGCAACCACCAATCACCATTTCTATTAAACATTTTATTCATTTTTTGCCTTGAACAGAAATTAATCAGTACTTTCTGATCAATCAGGGGTGGTACTTAAATGAGTGATTTCAAAATCACTTCTTTGAGTGATTTTGGCTGTGAAATATTTAAAAATTTTGCACAGACTTTTCAAAATCACTAAAACAAGTATTTTGAGAAGTTAAAATCTAATCACTTCAATAAGTGTTTATAAAATTTTTGGATATTTTTCCTACAAGCTTGATTTTTTTACTGGTAAAAAGACCAGAATTCCAATGAAAAAACAACTATGTACATGAAGAAATTGTCATTTGCTTGATAAGCCTGCCAGTTTTTACAATTTATTTGAATATGCAAAAACTTAACCTTCAAATAAATCATTCTAATTCTAAAGAAAACCAATTAGGTCACCTAATATTGTTGACCTTTGTCTGATAGTTAAGTGAAAAAACTATGTGAATTAAGTTTTTTATCCTACATTGAACTTTTGATGTCGTCCCTTAAATAGGTGATAACTAAATATAAAAAATCACTGAAATAGGTGATAATGAAATCACTTGTTTAAGTAGCACCCCTGACTGCTGATCATGAAATAAAAACAAAATATATACATGATATACTTAAGAAATAATTCATGGAAGCCATAGATTGTTGGAAATTTACACATGGCCTGGGCCGTGATATTCGAATTTTATCCTGAGCGTTAGCGAGGGATAAAATTAACGAATATCACGGCCCAGGCCATGTGTAAATTTCCAACAATCTATGGCTTCCATGAATTATTTCGATTCTAATAGGACAAATGCGGTCATTAAAAAACTGAAGCGATGGTAGTTATGCTGTGTGTGTGGCTGTTCTTTTTTACTCCCGGTTCGATAAAGCTCAAATATTCATAAAATCTGTAGCTTGCATGGATTGTTTAGTGAATAACCGTTAGAAAAAAAATCTGTTTAATTCTATAAATTCACAAACCCAACATTTGCCATTTTTAATTTACATGTTTTTCTCGTAAGCTACCGTCAAATCCAAAGTTGACATTTTGTAACTAAGGAGCCGCCATGTTGACTTGCTGAAATCAGTAAATATGCGAAAAATGCAATAGAATAGAAAATAAAACAAAACCTACCTTACAAATCAATTTTAATACAATATTATACAAATTTCGATGGTTCACTTTTCAGAAAACGTTCAACTGTAGCGTTTTCATTTGTATGACGTCATGTTTTGAAATGACTTAAATGCGTCAAAAACATTAAAAGACTTTCCCAGAATTTTATTTTATTTTTATTTTGTTGATTTCTCCGAGCTCTTGTGCATTACTTCTTTTTATTATGCCCCCGAATTAGAATAAGTTATTTTGTCTTTTTTAACTGCAATTTAAAAAAAAAAAAAATCGGCAAATGGTTTACAAATAGGTTCCAATACATGTGGATTTACGTGGTAAGTATATTGTAACAGCCATTTTTATGTATATCTCTGAGTCTGCACTAAGTATAGATATACTGAGTGCCAATGAAAACGCAACACTTGGTTTTTCAAAAATAAAATTTACATTAGAAATGATAATCTTTCAAACAAAACTGTTCTTGAAAATTAACAATTTTAACAAAAGATATCGATATCAAACAAAAATGTTTCATTGTCATCTTTCGGGCGCAATAGGTAAACGAAACATCCAATGTCGAAACATCAACTCATAGTCCTAAAAAAAATGTTACAACCCTGTGGTGCAACGCAATCTCGACAGCGCCGTGGAATTGATCATCCCGGACGATTAATGTGATCTCGAGGAATGTTATTCCACTTGTCCCGCAAGGCAAACTCGAGCTGACTTTATGATATTGGTGGTGGTTTTCATTGTCTAAACCATGTCAAATCTCATGCAAAATTTGCTCGATCGGATCAAATCCGGCGAAAAGCATCACTTTTGGCTAAGGTGGCTGCCAAATGTCTATGTAACCGCCGCTGACGGTTTTTGGTACATAATGAATGATTTTTGGTCTACACAATTCGATCTTTACGCCAGATGGCCGTTTAGATGTCACTAAGGAAAGACTATGGTGCTCTTTAACAATTTCTGCCAAAATTGTGCT
>JAHUZM010001067.1:0-11028 GCA_019925275.1 Mytilus edulis
ATTTGCCATTTTAATTTTAGGGATATGGGATATTTGTCCTAAAAGTAAATGGGATATGGGATATTGATGCATTTATAAGGATATTGAATTTTTAACATGATGAAAAAAAAAAAAGTGGAATTTAAAAGTTAAGTACAGAAATATTTACATCTCACTTGATAAAATTGCCCAAAAAAGTTTAATATTAAAGGTCAATTAAGTGCTTTGTTGATTTTAATTGAGTTTATGGTCGTTTTATTTAAAAGTCAATCCAAACCCAAGCGAAAAGCATTGATCTATTTTCGATATTTATATGCTCATATGTACTGATAATTTTTAAAGTAATTTTGTTTTGCTTTCCATACATGATACTTCGTTCCTTATTGTTAATTTTCCTTTTTTGGATAATGATGTTCTTTTGGCACTATCTTACGGTGTTTCTGATATCACAACTCCTCCGCTATGCCCGTGTCTGTTGTAACATTTTGGATTTTAATTAACGAAAAAATCTATGTATTACTGGTAAATTATTAAGTCAGGAATTTCGTTACCACAAATCACTTAAAATCTTTACTAAATTTTAGATTTGGTTTTGAAGTTTAGTTCTACCTGTAGAAAACTTATTTCAAACGGGATAGCACATCCTCATTTTTACTGAGATGTTGTTTACCGTGCCATTGGATGCTGGATGTGTAATGATAGATAATTTAGTCTCAGATGCATTACTTTTTATTAGTTGTAATTGGCTTTGAACTAGCTGTCAGTAACTGCGAGTACTCTCAGATCTGTACTTAGTGTCTTTTTGTTGATGGGATGTACAAGTACTCGGTCTCTGTTTTTGTTAGATGTATTTCTATTTGTATCCATCTGATGAGTTAAGCCTTTTTCAACTGATTTGTATAGTTTGTTCTTATGTTGTTACACCACTGTCCCAGGTTAAGGGGAGGGTTGGGATCTCGCTAACATGTTTAACATCGCCACATTCTGTATGTATGTGCCTGTCCAAAGTCAGGAGTCTTTAATTCAGTGGTTGTCGTTTGTTGCTGTGTTTCATATTTGTTTTTTGTTAATTTTTTTATACATACATTAGGCCGTTAGTTTTCTTGTTTGAATTGTTCTACATTTGTCATTTCAGGACTTTTTATAGCTAACTATGCGGTATGAGCTTTGCTCATTGTTGAAGGTCGTACGGTGACCTGTAGTTGTTATTTTCTGTGTCACATGGTCTCTTGTGAAGAGTTGTCTTATTGACAATCATACCACATATTTTTTTATATTATATGCTCATATGCATTCATAATTTTCTTGAAATAATCATAGATTTTTGTTAGATGTATCCATCTGATGAGTTAAGCCTTATTGTTGTCAATGTTTCTATTTGTTTTGATGCTTTATATGATTACAGGATATTTTCTAGTGTTTTACCTCTTATTTTTTACCTGGCGAGGATCTTCAGAGGTCTCCACGTTTCACAGATTGCTCTGATGTGCAACGGCTGTTTTGCCAGACAAGCTGGGGCCGAGGGACGTCAGAGCACGTCCCATATCAAAAAGTAGATATTTCGCGGTATAAACCATGTTAATAATGAATAATTACTAAATAATCAATGTAAATTAATATATTTTCTTTCTATTATTGGTGTTGTGAGGAAGGAAATTAAAAAAAAGTAACAAAAATATTGGGATCTATGTAATTCATAAAGTTCAAGATCACAGAGTCAAATGTTGTGTTATTTCTTTGCAAAACAAGGGCTGTGCAAATTTTGCCTGCTGTACAAATATTGCATCAGTTAAGTGTAATGTAGGTACATTAGCAGAAAGCTTTCTTGTGTTAAATTTTGAGTTATTGAACTTGCATGCTAAATATCCACTTTTTGATATGGACGTGCTCTGACGACCCACAGTCTCAGCTTGTCTGGCAAAACAGCCGTTGGATGTCAGAGCAATCTCGGACAAGAGACAGGGTTGAGTCCTTCTGTTCTCTCCAACATAGGTTAACGTGTAGGATGAAGTTTCTTATCAATGAAAGAAGAATGCTATCAAAATGTAATTTTACAGTCATATGCATCACGGTTTAAACAATTAAAAAAAAGTCTGAAATTAGACCCCTTACACTAAATTTATCGTTTAAGATCACATAAAAAGAGATTGTTATACAAGGCTCTAAGATGGAACACTTCATCTTTTGGACACATATATTCTTATTTAACACTGGAAGTATTCACTGTAAATTTCCTTTAACCCAGTTTGTTTTCCCAGTCAAAATTGTTGAAGTTGTGATGATGAGGAAAAAACAGGGCTTGGGAATGAATGTATAATGAATTTTTGGGATATTTCAAAATAGTTTTAGGGATATGGGATATTTGTAAAAAATATTTATTGGGATATTAGGGGTAAATATTATAGGGATACGGGATATTGAGATAAAAACTTAATGGGATATGGGATATTGATACCCCCCCTAAACAAGCCTCAAAATTCGACTGAAACGTTGTTTTTAAGCAAGTGCGACATTCTTGTAAGACTCGGCAAAATCGACGGTGCTTTTTAACTACTTATCGAAAATTGATGTATTTCAGTTTTTTGAAAATTTAAGAAAAATAACATTTTAAAAAATCATAAATTCTACCATTATAAGAGCAGTGATAAGCAAACAATTGACGTAAATTTGAGTTGAGTTCGTTTTTAAGTTAAAAAATGGCGGTGCGACAAACTTGTAAGCCTTTGAAAAATCGCTCATAAATTACCATATATCATGTTTCAGGATATTTGTCTTTAAATTCATAAAATTAAGCAAATTAACATTGATGTAGTAAATACAAATACTACACTTTTTTCATTTTAGATAAATATTTTTTGATTCTCAAATCTGGAATCCCAATTTTTTTTCCCGCGGGACAGATTTGCCCTTTTAGTATTGAACGCGTTTTTTTTCTATGACGTCATCATAACGTCATAAAAATGCATAAAGGACTGGAGGAACTATTCTGTTTAATAATGGAAAAACACGTTTTTCAAAATATTAAATAGTTTTGACGAAAATCATAGTTTAGTGGTTACAATAACTGAAATATGTTACGCGGGACAACCTAAAAATAGCCGTTTTTTTTAAATGAAGTTTCAACAATTATTTTATTTGTTTTTTTATTTTAAAAAATCGTTATTTTTTAAAATACGTACAATGAGGGGGAGGACAGGGGTAAGGGAGACAAGGAGAAAGGGGTAGGAGAAAGGAGAAAGGGGGTGGGAGAAAGGAGAAATGGGTAGGAGAAAGGAGAGGAAGGCTGGGAGAAAGGAGAAAAAGTTGGACAAAAAAATAAAATATGACAAAATAAAATATCTCTCTTTTTTCCGGTAAATTAAAAAAAAAAAATAAGGAGAAGAGGGGTAGGAGAAAGGAGAAGAGGGGTGGAAGAAGGGAGAAGGGTACCCCCTGTCCTCCCCCTCTACAATAGCAACTACTCAGAAGTTTTATAAATATTTTTCTCTAATTTTTAGTCAATTTATCCCTTTCTAGTGCACCCATTGTATAAAAAAATCCACGTGTGCTTCGTTTGATCTCAGTTCTTCATTGGTTAAAATCCGATTATGACGTCGAATTTTCTTGTTTTCCTCCGAATTTCCTATTGTGACGGCATGAAAAAAAAGGCGACCATGCCTGATGACATCACATAGAAAGAACACATCTTTTTGCAGATCAGTCGCAAAGAAGGAATAAGTTTGCCTGCGTATTGTTAGAAAATCATTAGATAAACAGATTCCACCACCAAATCTCGTGTAATACGATATTTATCCACTCTCGACAGTTAAATTTTAAATATTTCTTCTTCCGAATACGGGAGTAGACTCCTAGGTAGGAGTATAAAACGCTCGGCGAGCCTCGGGTTTAGTCGCACACCAGTCGTGTCCAATCCGGATCTCAAAAACCGATTCCGATATGCAGTTTATTGTATAATAGAGGGTTACACTAAAGACCTGAAAGTGGACCTGAAAAGACATGAAAAGACCTGAAAATATACGATTAAAATTATTCAAATTGCAATAACTTTTTTATTATTGGATAGAATTTCTTCAAGTTGAAATTTTATTAATTGTTAATATCCATATTTCATTAAAATTTAAATATTTTAAATCAAAAACATTTTTTTGATGCTAAAAGTTGGACCTGAACGGAGAAATGAAAAGACCTGAAGGGACCTGAAATTCTATGGTCGGACTAATGTTAACTTCAATAACTTTTTTAAGGCTCAATGTTTATCTTTCAACTTTGGATTTTATGAAACAAAAAATTCAGTAGCATCAGTGTCTCAGTATTTTTTTGGCTGGAGATTGATTGTTGTTTGTGTGTATATGAATATTTTGTGAATGTCTTGTTTCAATCAATATGTGACACTATAGTAAACAATTTTATTCTTTATTCTCTTCCGTCAATTAAAAATTAAAAAGAAGATGGGGTGTGATCCCGGCAATGAGACAGATCTCCACAAGAGACAAAATGACATCGAACATGGAAAGTTTACAACCATATTTTTTGTCTTTGCAATGAATTGTATAGTTAGACAAATCCTTGGTCTATGTTTATTATTTTTCGTTTAAATTTTTTTTAGCGGAATTTTAGGCTCATTCAGATTTTTAATTTTCCGTTCAGGATATTAACAATTAATAAAATTCCAATTTGGAGAAATTCCATCAAACAATAAAAAAGTTATTGCAATTTGAATAATTTTAATCGTATATTTTCAGGTCTTTTCAGGTCCACTTTCAGGTCTTTAGTGTAACCCTATAATAGATACGTCAGCAAAACCAGTGTACACATCATGCACATATTTAATGGATTTGTCATAAGGCGCTAACAACAAAACGCAACGATAAGAATAGGAAACACAACCATAAAAAATAATTATGGAGGAATGGTGAGACAGTGGCGGACCCCCCCCCCCCCCGTATTTTCCACCTTTACCAGATGAACCACTTCAGTTGGAAAATCCTCTTGAAGTGTAGAATCCCTTATTGTTGATTATTCACTATTGCCGTATTCACTACATGTATCTGTAGCATTAACATCCTGACACAAATATGTGTGCAATACGCATTGCTGAAATGTGACGTGTTTCTCCTCAAAAGATGATATTGTTGTAACAAATCTGTGTTTATTTTTTTTTATAGTTTATGAGCATGGCACCTACATCCCCATTTATCTTGTTTGAAGAAAAATTGATGGAAGTCATCAAAAAAACACCAAAGACATCGATATCACCCCTGGAGATATATATTTTAAAAATATATCTGGAAATGAAAACAGAAACTGACATTGTTCAGGTTTGTACTATAGTAGGATATAGACAGGCAGTAAAAAGATTTTGACTACATGTAGACTGCTGTTTTTACTGTTGTTCAATTTTAGGAATATATGTTTGTCTGATGGACATGCATGACAATTTTTTATACCCTGTAAGAATATAAGATGGTCCCAAATGTTTGTTTGTAGACTGTTAACATCATGTAAAAACTTGAAGGCATTATTTGACGTTTTTATACCCCATCAAATGAAGTTTGTGTGGGTATATAGGAATCACCTCTGTCTGTCTGTCTGTCTGTCTGTCCATCCGTCCTGCTCATTGTCCTGAGCAGAACTTTTGTACCTTAGTACCTACATTGTAGGATTATCAAACTTGGTATGTGGATGAATCATATACGGGAGGTGGATGTGTCACGAATGAAATTATGTCACAATGACCTTGACTTTGATCTTCATGATAGCAAAACGAAGATGATGTGTCACGTACCAAATTTAGGTCAATGTGACCCTTGACCTTCATGATAGTAAAATGTCATCCACTTTTTTCTTTATAATTTTTAAAGCTTTTCTTCTTCATGTTCTTCATGTCATAGCTTTTGTACTGTAGAGCCTAGGTGGTTGTATCATTGGAAGATGAACTTCTTGCGATATCAGATGTAAGTCTCATGACTTATAGGGTTAGGCAAGTGAGAGGGAAAAAGGGGTGGGGTATAGAGTTGTGCTCATAGTTTCAAGTTAGATTTAAAATGGAACAAGAATTTCATTGCAGACTCAATACATTTACAAGTTTAACTTCATACCCTTGGGAAGGAGATTTGAAAGAATTTTGACACGCATCTTCATCAGTGATATCTCACCCATTATTTCATGATGTTATTATTATACAATTTTATTTCTATCTATTATTCAATTTTCCGTATTTAGCGCCAAAGTTCGGGAGCGGAGTATCACTAATAAGCATCAGTTCACACAGATTTCTTGTTTTGCTCTTGCATACATATATTATTATTTAGTGTACAGTTTTGTAACTGCTGAATATTGATTTTCATGTGTGTTATCTTTAGGAAGTAGGAACCAAGTATGACAGTCCCCCTCTAGATGAGAAGGACAGTTGTGGACAGAATTCAAGGAAAAGGAAAGAAAAGAATAGACTTTACACCTGGATAAAAAATTTCATAACAAGAAAGACGTGTGCACCTGTGGAATCTTGTGAGTTTATGATGTTTATCATGTTTATATGCACATTGATTTAAGAATTGAATGCATATTTTTTGTACTTTATCGGCGTGTAAAAGCGTTGACCGAAGACATTTTATATAAAGCGTGGAAGCGCTTCATACAAAAAATGTGCGCACGGTCAACGCTTTTACACGCCCATAAAATGCAAAAAATCTGCATTCAATTCTTAAAATTACATTTTCCAGTCATCAAAAAAAACCAAAATCACATCAAAGTTCAAGGCAAGATTTTTTCTGCGCCAGTCGAGTGTTTCGTCTATAAAAGACTCATCAGTGACACTCTTATCTAAAACTATGCAAATCCAAATCACTATGAAGTTGAAGAGCTTATAAACCCAAAATATACCGAAACAGGGAACCAAAATAAGACCAAGGAAATCCTATGCCTTGAAGTAGAAAAACTTTATTGTTTTAAACAATTTCAAAATTTATAACAGCACATTTAGTTTGATGAATCACGTCAGCACCGAAGTGTTGACTAGCGGAGCGGGTTAACCTCTAGGAAGAATACCTCCACCAGCAGTGAAAACCATCATGGTGTTAAAAAAAAAAATCACATCAAAGTTCAAGGCAAGATTTTTTCTGCGCCAGACGCGCGTTTCGTCTATAAAAGACTCATCAGTGACGCTCTTACATGTATCTAAAACTATGCAAATCCAAAATCACTATAAAGTTGAAGAGCTTATAAACCCAAAATATACCGAAACAGGGCACCAAAATAAGACCAAGGAAATCCTATGCCTTGAAGTAGAAAAACCTTAGTGTTTTAAACAATTTCAAAATGTATAACAGCAAATTATGAATTTCCAACATAGTGTATTTTAACAGATTTGAGCTAGGACTTACATTTTCTGAGCTATAAGGGGCTAAAAGGGGTTAAAAAAGACTTCTCTTTTTTGTTCGTCAAATTTTTATTTTTCATCTTATTTTGGTTTTGTTTTTTATGCCCCGCCACGAGGTGAAAGGGGCATATAGATTTACCCTTGTCCGTCAGTACATACGTATGTACGTCCGTCTGTCCCGATCTTGGTTAAGTTTTGCGTTAAGGTCCATTTCTCAGAATGTGATAATGATGTACCAATGATATTTCATCAGTATATTCTTCTTAAATAGTACTACATTGATCAACAACATTTGGGTCAATTTGACCTACATTTCATGCTTGATTGACTTCAATAACTTTTTTCATAAATGACCATTGTGAAGAAACCTATTGTAATATATGAATGATATTTCACCTCTGTGGTGTTCCTATGTAGTGTAACACAGTTCAACAGTTCAGCATCTTTTGGGTCACTATGACCTTCATTTTATGCTTGAGTGATTTTGGTTAAGTTTTGCGTTTAGGTCCATTTCTCAGAACCCTATGGTAGTGCATCAATGATATTAGACTGTTGTAGTGTTCTTGCTTAGTGCAACACAGTTCAGCATCTTTTTGGTCAATATGACCTACATTTTATGCTTCAGTGGTTTTGGTTATGTTTTGTGTATAGGTCCATTTCTCAGAACCCTATGGTAGTGTATCAATGATATTAGACTATTGGTAGTGTTCTTGCTTAGTGCAGCACAGTTCAGCATCTTTTTGGTCACTATGACCTACATTTTATGCTTCAGTGATTTTGGTAAAGTTTTGTGTCGAGGATTATTTCTCAAGAACCTAATGTAGTATATCAATGATATTAATGTATTGTAGTGTCCTTGCATAGTGCAGCACAGTTCAGCATCTTCTAGAATACCATGACCTACATTTTATGCTTGAATGATTTTGGTTAAGTTTTGCATTTACTGCCATTTCTCGGGAATCTGTGGTAGTGTATCAATGATATTACACTGTTGTAGTATTCTTGCACAGTGCAGCACAGTTTGACCCTTTTTGGTCACTTTGACATATCTTATGCTTGAGTGACTTTGGTTTAAATTTGCCATACAGCTCTTTTCAGCAGCATTTTGGTCAATTTTTACATGAGACAACATGGAACCTCATATTGATCTTAATGGCAGGGCATCTGTGGCTTACAGACACATTTTCTAGTTTTTCTTTATGTTCCTTATGAACTTTCGCAACAGTAGAGTACGACAGATTTAGCATAGCTTTTACCGTTTTCGAGCTATTAGGGGCCAAAGTGGTGCTAAATAAAAAAAAAACCAAAAAAAAGTTTTTTTATTACTAATCAGAATTCTCTGTCCAGCATATTACTGTGTCCAGCATATTATTGTGTCCACTTTAGTAGTGTGTCAATGCTTGCCCAAATGAACACTTGTTCGACCACTGCGGTCGTATCATGCTGCACTTGGCGTAGCTCTTTATTTTGGTAATGCTTCAACCAAATGATAATATCTTTGGTATGTAGCCTTATTATGAAGAGTTACAGATTAAGTTAGAGTTTGGTTACGGTTCAATGATTTTCACGGAAGCTACGGCCCTTGGACATAGAAAATTCAATATCAAAGAAATTGTAAAATGTAAAACCACTGGCAGTGGGGCTAAACAAACCAAATATAAAACATACAAAACAATAAAAAGTAAAAGACATAGGTAAAAGGTAAAAGTGGCCCAAAATATAAAATATTTCTATACATACAAAATTACAGTGAATTTTAAGTATTCCACACTTTTTTTTGTAATGTTCAACCAATTGATTTTATTTTTGGTATGTGGTCTTATCATGAGAAGTTACAGATTAAGTTCTACTTTGGTTGTGGTTGAATAATTTTTACGGAAGTTACGCCCTCGGACTTAGAAAATTACAGTGAATTTGAAGTTTTCAGCACTTTTTTATGTCCCGCCACAAAGTGGTCGGGACATATAGTTTTACCCTTGTTTGTCATTCTGACTTGTTGCGCAACAACCAGTTTTCCAGACTTTTTTACTAAACACCTTGAGATATTGAACTGATTTTTGGTATATAGATATTTATTGATGTTACAGATTGAGTTTGAGTCTTGTTACGGTTCATTGATTTTCACTTTTGTCGTTCAAGAGTTATGGGACTTTGTTCATTGAAAATTGACATTTTTCACAAAAACTCAAGTTTACTTTGACCAATTCTTACTAAATTTTAACATGATGTTACATGTAGGTCCTATGTAGAGTAAATGCCTTTGGTTTTTGTTATTTTCCCTATTGTCCTTTTAGAGTTCTGGAGTTGGGAGCGGACTAAGTAACTTACTTTTTTTTTGTGAATAACTAAAGAATATTTTTTTCCTATTTTCATTTAGATTTTTTTTGGTTCTATATTTAATTTATTATTTTTTTCATTATTTTATTAAATTTTATTTTTATAAAAATAATTGTCTGTTTGCTTTTAAAATTCACATAGTGTTTCTTCTTTTGTTTTGTTTGAAATAGACATGATCTGATAATTACAGTCGAATCTGCTTAATCCGACACATGAATATTCCGACATCCTGTGAAATCTGACAAAATTTACTGGTCCCGAAAGTTTTCTTTAACATTCTTTGTTAAAAAATCTTCTGTATTCCGTCACCCGTCTACTCCGTAATCCGACAGCATTTTCAAGTCCCAGCCTTCATAAGTACTCTAATTATACTTGTTTAATCAGACCCTTTGATCTCCTTAATCAATTTATAAACAAGGTAATCATAATTCAGTCAGGTGTATTTCATGCATTTAAAGGTAATTTAATCCATTACCTGTGTACACAAATATCTTGTTATTTTTTATTGATCGGATAGGAAATTTGAGGCTCAGTACGGGATAAAAACATTTCTACAACATATGGAAAATATATAAATCTTAATACATACTTTTCATAATGTCTTTCTTAATTCAATGTGAGTAAATTGTTGGGGAAAAAAATCCAGACGAAGAAATATTGCTAATTGGACTGTGAAACGATTTCATTTTGACAGTTTACTTTATGTAACCAGTGTCGAAGACGATATTCCGACTAAATGATACAAATAACCATGACTGGGAAAATAGTTAAACAATTGATGAAGACTAACACTGTAAATGTTCTAAGAACTTGTCAATCTCACTGAAATTTATTGTACTAAATATTTACGAGATCTTGGGAATTTGTACTTGACGTGGTGTAATGTTTCATAAACACTATTTTTCTTGAAAGGATCTCCTTAGTAAAACCTATTTTGGGTGTTATTGCCCACGTTTGTATCTTACAGGCTTATTTCACTTTTATCAAATGTGAAACCCGAGTATTCCGACACCCTGTCCAATCCGACATATTTCTCTGGTCCCGAGGTGTGTCGGATAAGACAGGTTCCACTGCATATGTTTTGAAATGAACTATAAAAAAAATTCGGAATGGCGTATATTGCACTTGTGGCGCAGCTGTTTATTCTAATTCTGATTTCCAATATATTTCAATAATAGTGAACTACCAACATAATCGTGGCAAGCAAGTTAGACTGTCAAGAAAGTAAGCATATCAAACACATTACTGTATGAAGCAAGCTACTGGTAACACAATTCCTGTGTTGACCACAATATAGGTTATTGAGTAGTCAACAAAGTAGGTTGTTGAGCACC
>JAHUZM010001068.1:0-11019 GCA_019925275.1 Mytilus edulis
AAATTTAACCAAACTTGGCCACAATCATCACTAGGATATTTAGTTTTTAAAATGTGTACGATGATCTCGCCCGTGAACCAAGATGGCCGAAATTGCTTAATTATACAAAAAGGTAAAATGCAGTTTTTGTCTATTTGTTTGATGTGTTTCAGCTTTGATTTTGCCATTTGTTAAGGGACTTCCCGTTTTTAATTTGTTTTTGGAGTGCGGTATTTTTGGCTTTTAGTTCTGACAATCTCAAACATAACACAAATGAAGTCAGCAAAGCAGTTTAAAGGGCAAAATGGGATAGATACTCAAATTTCAAGAAACCTTCCTAATTAAAATAAAGGTTGAACATCATGAAATCTCCCAAACACCGGGTATAACGCAGATCGTGAAGTGGCTTTCATTTTAATATTGTACTTAAGGTGTATCCCCTCTTGTTGTTCATCACAATTAAAAATCCAATGAAAAATCTTTCTTGGTCATAATTCTTTAACGTGAAAATGTTGGGATCGAGACTTAGATTTAAGAAAAACATTAAAGGTCATGTTTTACCCATATATTATGTTATTATAAAACAAAAAGTGATACTAGTGTTCATATATACTCGTTTAAGATATACTTGTGTACCATAAAAAAAAATCCGTAGGACAGACTGTGTTTCGTATCATCACAGTCGCTAGAATCAAGCCAGTTGGAATTCCAAATCATATTGAGACCATCTCTGTTTTTGGATAGAAAAACTAAAATGCTTAGAATGATTCTGAAATTTCAATGAGATAACGATAAAACCCTTTGACCAATAGTGTATCGCTTCTCTTTTGAGAAAACCTACTTCATGGTATACTTACAAGAAACACAACCTTTATAAAACTCGACGGCATATGTAATTGGTGCTCGAATATTGCTTTACAAGAGACTATCAGAGTGGCAGCAAACCGAGTTTCTTGTTGAAAATTTTATTTGCTAATCTGGGACCCCCAAACAGACTCAAGTAAAAACATTAATGAATTTCTGTAGGGTTCAGAAATGAAAAGGCCTGCCCTATATCCCATAATAATTTTTCGGAAATCGGGTTTATAAAATAAAAAGATATTTTCAATTGACCATCACTGCTTTTTGGGGAATGAACATGCAAGAAAAACACTGATTTGTACTTGTGGTGTCCTAAATTGTAAATTTAAAGGCTGATTGGAAACAAAATAACATATTTATGCTGTCCCTTTTGGGAATCGTTTTACAAAGAAAGAATTTATCTCGTTCTTCAACAATATATTTGTATCTAAATTGACAATTGTGTTGAAAAAAACCAAGACAAATTTATTTCATTTATCTGTTTGAGTATAGAATACAGCATATTTTCGAAATGATGATTCAAAATTAGTTAACGTTTTCATACCATTTCAATAGAAGTTGTACTTTGTTTGCATATGTAATAACGACTCCTTAAAGATTTGTAGCATCTTGTTCTTCATTACAAAACAAGTAGAAAATGGAGATTCACAGGAATTCATCAGACCCGGGTTTTTTCTATGTTTAGGTATTTGAAAGAAAAAAATTATTAAGGGTTTTACTGCTAACAGACAAAGCAATATTTATTACATGATTTTCATAGTGAAGGAAAATATGCATCTTGCTGATATGTTAGCACTAAACATATAGTTATCAAAGGTTCCATGATTATAATTTAGTACGCCAGACGCGCGTTTCGTCTACATAAGACTCATCAGTGACGCTCATATCAAAATATTTATAAAGCCAAACAAGTACAAAGTTGAAGAGCATTGAGGATCCAAAATTCCAAAAAGTTGTGCCAAAATACGGCTAAGGTAAACTATGCCTGGGATAAGAAAATCCTTAGTTTTTCGAAAAATTCAAAGTTTTGTAAACAGGAAATTAAAAAAAATGACCACATTATTAATATTCATGTCAACACCGAAGTGTTGACTACTGGGCTATGTTTACCTTTTCTTGAAATTAACATTGATGATGTTGTGGTATTGATTACGTTTTAAAACTTTTTTTCTTATTTTGTCAAGTTAGTTTTCTAACGAAGTTGGTACAGAATAGCGCTATTACATTTTTATTATAAAAGGCGATTAATATCGGTAATCATCTATTTTTTTTTTAATTTAGGTCCATATATTCTAGTCATTTTTGACGACTTTTAAACATTGGTGAACTATAGTTATTTAACATCAACAACTGCGTCTTTACACAAATATTTTGATGTTGTGGTCATATATCTGGTTATTTTCTCAGGGTTCATTCCGATGTAGACAATAGGACTACTCGGCCATTTTCGCCATTTCTCGGTGCAATCAGAAAGGCCGAGTAGTTCCGATTAAGTAGCGTTATATATTAACCAATCGATTAATCAATTTCAAATGTGTATTAGTTATATATGAAGCATGTTCTTATTGTGGTTAAACTGTGTTGTTGATGTTCTTTAAATGTGTCCTATAATTTATATATATATATATAAAAAAAAATTATTGATAACTCTCAACCTTTTTTTTATTATTAAATATGTGGTGTGTTACATATCGATATTATGAACTATATGAACATACAAAGCAATGCAAATAAATAAGCTTAATCAACTATAGTAAATAATAAACATGAAGGTACCAGTCTTGTATTACCATTCCAGTTTCCGGTGCATGTTTCTGGTGCATTTCAAAACATGGAGGGAATCAAAATGGTCCATTTTTTCTGAAATTTTTTCTGGTCTCAATTTTTTTTGTATGATTATAGGTTTATGCTGAATTGAAACATATAAATAGATTTAAAAAAAATCTTGCATCTTTTTGGGGGATATCAATACAGGAAATTGGAAGGATATCATGGAAACTAGAAAATATATTATTTGCACAGGAATAAATATAATAAATGTTTACAGTATATGTTCCTAACAGAATAAATGGTATTGCATTTTATATTTGTTTCAACAAGAATAGATATTATGACATTGTTTATAACAAAGTTTCCAGTGGAACTTCTGTTAGGTGGAACAAATATATCTTGATACATGAACAGGAACTATTTTTTCTATGTAGCATTTTTTATTGTTTATTTTCAAAGATCAGCTGTTTTGCATGTAAGCCTATTGAGCAGTCAATTACAAGACTGCAACCTGTATAGGGTGTTTTTCATATGTTCACTGCAAGGAAGTAGCTCATGTGGACTTTTGTGTGCCAAGAATGACAAAATATGATTTAAGGATTTTTTAAGAGAAAAAAATCATTGGGTATCAAATTACACTGAAAAAACTGAAATTATGTAATAATTATGCCTTTTTATACTAGACACCATTCAAAAGTATTAGTAGATATAAAGCACAACAGTTTGAGGCAAATTGAGATTTGATGGTATTATATACATGATTTTAAATTAAAAAGAACATAGAAAGATTTTTTCCTCTATGAAATCTTCTTCTTGTGATACAAATTCTAGTTGCACAGTTTTATTGAAAATCAGTGCAAAGTTGAAGAGACAGGTAAATACGAAAGCATATTTTTTTTCTTTAGGGTTATTATTTTTGTGGCTTAACTGTAGACATTTTTGTAGAATAGGTATAAAATGAACTTGTTGTGTAAAGATTTTCACAAAATAATCACTTTGCATGAGTCTATACTTGTTTTCCTGTCTGCTGCACTGCATGGTTAATTAAAAATTCAATATTTTGGTTAAAATTTTGTTTACAAAGTAGAATTTTTCTAAAACTATTCATCATGACAAGGATTTTGTGATTGGGTGTGAAAAGTAATCAATATTCTTACCAAAAACACCAACTTGAGTATTCATTTTGGTTTTTTTCTTGATTTTTCTTGCAAATTGTATAAGCATTGGGGTGTCAAGTACAGTCTAAAAATCATGATATAGTAGGCATATATAAAGATTTGTATAGTCAAAAAAGAGAAAGGTATGGTCTTTCTTGTCTTTAGATAGTTGCATTATAGCAAATTCTTCAATATGAAAAAGTTTAGGGTAGTTTTTCAATTTTTGACTTAAACATGAGGCCCACTTGGCTAGATTTCCAGGAAAAAAGGGGAATGGGTAAACTATTGAATGTGGTTCAATCAAAGAGAAAGACAAAAATAAAAATAATAGATAAGAATACTCTTCTAGCTCTAAAGTATCCAAAAAATAAGAAAACAGTCATTAGGATAGACTAGAATGAGATTAACAGATCATTTGATAGACATGACTGGTTTCCAAATTTTGCCTGTTTTCAGAAAGGGGTACTGTTTAATAATGGGGTTATTTTTATTAATAGAACTAAACAGTTCTTTTAATGGCATTTTTTATGTTCAAATATGGCTACTTAATGAAATTAAGTAAATGATTTATTCAAAGTCATAGGTACCAGTCTTTTATTACACTTCCAGTTTCCGGTGCATGCCAAAACATGGAGGGAAAAAAAATAGTCCATTTTTTCTCAACAAAATTCTGGACTCAATTTTTTTCTGTTTGATTATAGGTTTATGCTGAATTGAAACATATATATAGATTTAAAAAAAATCTTGCATCTTTCTGGGGATATCAATCCAGGAAAGTGGAAGGATATCATGGTTACTGGAAATGGTGCGGCCTAGTAAAAACAGCAAACAGAAAGTAGAAAAAATGATATGAATTCGGGGTTACGTAACTTTTTATTCTTTGTGGCATGACCCACTTTTTTTCGATTACATCACAATATTACATTAGTACATACATGATATGAACATGGACTATTTTTTTCTATGTAGCATTTGTTTTTCTTCTTTTCAAAGATCAGCTGTTTTGCATGCAAGCCTATTGAGCAGTCAATTACAAGACTGCAACCTGAATGATATTAAAATATAAGCAAAGCGACGTAATCAAATAAACTAAAATATATATTATATAAAGTATTAAAAATGCGAAACAATGACCTTAACTAAAATGATGATTTAAGAAACATGAATCATATTAAATTACAAAACAATGCAAGCAATTTGAACTTGCATGACTAAATGAAACTATGCAATATAACAACACTATGCAATAAAATACACTGAACTTAAGTAAAGCGAAACAATCATGAGTTCTATAAAAATGAAACACCTCAAGGAATTGGACACATTTTTGAATTAAATATCATTCCGAAAATTCATCAGGATATAATGTTTCGGAAGATTGTCTATGCATATACAAATATATGGCGTATTGAATGCATTTTTTCTGTATACGAAATTCATAAGTGAGCAATCAAATCAGTTGTATTAAAGCCTTTACGTCTGGGTCCTTCACGTTTTTTCCTTTGTCTTTTTTAACTCTCGTTACGTAATCTTTTATTCTGCTCTTTAGCGTTGTCTTCAGATCTAAATTTTGTTCATAATGATGAACTATTTCACGTGATAATTTTTCGTGTCTTTTAGTGTACACCATTTCAGCCAATTTATCCCAGTCTTTCACCTCTAATGCATGGTAACAGCGTAGTATCAATAACTTTTCATCTTTGGTTATTTTCTTCGTTGGTGTATTGACTTGATTTGTGTTTGTTTTAGTTGACGCTCCTTCAGTTGATGGTCCCGCTTGTAGTATCTTCACTGGCGTAGACTTGTGAGAGTCCTTGTCTGGTTGAACTTTTCCACTAGATGCCACTTCTGCGTTCCTGTGGATATCAAGTGTGACAATTAATTACAATCTTACATAATCAACGATGATTTAAACAAAAAAAAATAGATATGTCCTATTTTCGGTGCAAAATATAGTTAGCATGCATTTTGTGTCCGGGGATACATGGACACGTATGTATGTAACTATATAAACAGATAAACAATCAATGTCTATTATAGTGGTTACAGAAGCCCAGTGTTATATAAAACGTGTGATTTAGACGGACACAGCTGGACACAAGGTTACTACAGAAGCCCAAGTGTTATATAAAACTTGTGATTTAGGCGGACACAGCTGGACACACGGTTACTTCTATACAAAACATAAAAAAAACTACTGACTACAGGCGGACACAACGCAATTTCTATATAAAACTTTAAAAATCTGCTGGCTACAGGTGGACACAGCTGGACACCGTGCTATTTCAATATAAAACTTCTAGAAATGAGGGGATACAGGCGGACACAAGTGGACACAACGCAATTTCTATATAAAACTTATAAAATATGCTGGCTACAGGTGGACACAGGTGGACACAGCTGGACACCGTGCTATTTCAATATAAAACTTCTAGAAATGAGGGGATACAGGCGGACACAAGTGGACACAACGCAATTTCTATATAAAACTTATAAAATATGCTGGCTACAGGTGGACACAGCTGGACACAGTACTATTCCTATATAAAACTTCTTGATATGGGGGGTTACAGGCGGACACAAGTGGACACAACGTAATTTCTATATAAAACTTATAAAATCTGCTGGCTACAGGTGGACACAACTGGACACAGTGATATTTCAATATTAAACTTCTAGAAATGAGGGGACACAGGCGGACACAAGTGGACACAACGCAATTTCTATATAAAACTTATAAAATTTGCTGGCTACAGGTGGACACAGCTGGACACAGTACTTTTTCAATATAAAACTTCTAGAAATGAGTGGATACAGGCGGACACAAGTGGACACAACGCAATTTCTATATAAAACTTATAAAATATGCTGGCTACAGGTGGACACAGCTGGACACAGTACTATTCCTATATAAAACTTCTTGATATGGGGGGGTTACAGGCGGACACAAGTGGACACAACGTAATTTCTATATAAAACTTATAAAATCTGCTGGCTACAGGTGGACACAACTGGACACAGTGATATTTCAATATTGAACTTCTAGAAATGAGGGGACACAGGCGGACACAAGTGGACACAACGCAATTTCTATATAAAACTTATAAAATTTGCTGGCTACAGGTGGACACAGCTGGACACAGTACTTTTTCAATATAAAACTTCTAGAAATGAGGGGATACAGGCGGACACAAGTGGACACAACGCAATTCCTATATAAAACTTATAAAATATGCTGGCTACAGGTGGACACAGCTGGACACAGTACTATTCCTATATAAAACTTCTTGATATGGGGGGTTACAGGCGGACACAAGTGGACACAACGTTATTTCTTTATAAAACTTATAAAATCTGCTGGCTACAGGTGGACACAACTGGACACAGTGCTTTTTCAATATAAAACTTCTAGAAATGAGGGGACACAGGCGGACACAAGTGGACACAACGCAATTTCTATATAAAACTTCTAGAAATGAGGGGACACAGGCGGACACAAGTGGACACAACGCAATTTCTATATAAAACTTATAAAATTTGCTGGCTACAGGTGGACACAGCTGGACACAGTACTTTTTCAATATAAAACTTCTAGAAATGAGGGGATACAGGCGGACACAAGTGGACACAACGCAATTTCTATATAAAACTTATAAAATATGCTGGCTACAGGTGGACACAGCTGGACACAGTACTATTCCTATATAAAACTTCTTGATATGGGGGGTTACAGGCGGACACAAGTGGACACAACGTTATTTCTATATAAAACTTATAAAATCTGCTGGCTACAGGTGGACACAACTGGACACAGTGATATTTCAATATAAAACTTCTAGAAATGAGGGGACACAGGCGGACACAAGTGGACACAACGCAATTTCTATATAAAACTTCTAGAAATGAGGGGACACAGGCGGACACAAGTGGACACAACGCAATTTCTATATAAAACTTCTAGAAATGAGGGGACACAGGCGGACACAAGTGGACACAATGCAATTTCTATATAAAACTTATAAAATTTGCTGGCTACAGGTGGACACAGCTGGACACAGTACTTTTTCAATATAAACTTCTAGAAATGAGGGGATACAGGCGGACACAAGTGGACACCACGCAATTTCTATATAAGACTTATAAAATCTGCTGGCTACAGGTGGACACAGCTGGATACAGGACTATTCCTATATAAAACTTCTAGAAATGAGGGGATACAGGCGGACACAAGTGGACACAACGCAATTTCTATAAAAGACTTATAAAATCTGCTGGCTACAGGTGGACACAGCTGGATACAGGACTATTCCTATATAAAACTTCTAGAAATGAGGGGACACAGGCGGACACAAGTGGACACAACGCAATTTCTATATAAAACTTCTAGAAATGAGGGGACACAGGCGGACACAAGTGGACACAACGCAATTTCTATATAAAACTTATAAAATTTGCTGGCTACAGGTGGACACAGCTTGACACAGTACTTTTTCAATATAAAACTTCTAGAAATGAGGGGATACAGGCGGACACAAGTGGACACAACGCAATTTCTATATAAAACTTATAAAATATGCTGGCTACAGGTGGACACAGCTGGACACAGTACTATTCCTATATAAAACTTCTTGATATGGGGTGTTACAGGCGGACACAAGTGGACACAACGTAATTTCTATATAAAACTTATAAAATCTGCTGGCTACAGGTGGACACAGCTGGACACAGTGATATTTCAATATTAAACTTCTAGAAATGAGGGGACACAGGCGGACACAAGTGGACACAACGCAATTTCTATATAAAACTTATAAAATTTGCTGGCTACAGGTGGACACAGCTGGACACAGTACTTTTTTAATATAAAACTTCTAGAAATGAGGGGATACAGGCGGACACAAGTGGACACAACGCAATTTCTATATAAAACTTATAAAATATGCTGGCTACAGGTGGACACAGCTGGACACAGTACTATTCCTATATAAAACTTCTTGATATGGGGGGTTACAGGCGGACACAAGTGGACACAACGTTATTTCTATATAAAACTTATAAAATCTGCTGGCTACAGGTGGACACAGCTGGACACAGTGCTATTTCAATATAAAACTTCTAGAAATGAGGGGACACAGGCGGACACAAGTGGACACAACGTATTTCTATATAAAACTTTTTGAAATAAGGGGATAAAAGCGGACACAGCTGGACACAGCTGGACACAGTACTATTCCTATATAAAACTTCTTGATCAATGCATTTGAATGGGAGCATATAGTTGGACCCCCCCCCCCTTTTTAAAATGGCTGGATCCGCCCCTGTGTTATCCAGTGTGTAGCAAAATATAGTCGATCTCTTAGACAGTGTTATTAGATGTGTCAATACATGATGTGTCACTGCTTTTATAGATTGTGTATATACATATATCATCTTTTGTGTATTTACCTTATACTTTGATCTAATACTAATAATTTGTGTGTAATTATGTTGTAACGTTTGCTTATATTCATTAATTGTATGTTCATTGAATCTCATGTATGAGGAATTAAAGATATGAATGAATGAATATTAGGTCAATGTCAGAAAAATATAAGCTTTTTGTATGAGGCTGATAACCTGGCTCTGCCGAGCCCTTTCCCAGTTTTGCGCCGAGTACAAACAAAGTTTATATTTTTATGACATTGACCTAATATTGTTTTATACTGCAACTTAAATTAATAAATTGATAGTTTTTTTAAATGGTAACACAAATGTCAAACTTATTTTCATCCCTTAATTGAGGGGTCCTTATCCCGAAATCCCGGACTTAAAAACACGACATCCCGAGGTCCCGAATTAAAATAAATTTAAATCCCTACTTTCCGAAATTCAAAAAAAGAATTCCCGGATCCCGAAAGGGTCAATCCCGAAATACCGAGCTTAAATACACCCGATTCCAGACAAAAGAACATATTCTAATTCAGTTTATGCTCTTTAGCTTTGGAAATTATAAATCATTAAGCATTTATATGAAACCGGTACCGTACATGCTGGTGTATTTCAGATACATGTTTTGTTGTAATTATTTTTGTATTTTATCGCTTAAGAAGGAGATGCGAGTTGTATCTAACAGCAACAATTCTCTTTAAGTTCAGTCAAAGTTAAAAATTCAGTATATGGCTTGACCTCATGCTATTTTGAATTTTGAAAATTCATTGTCATTAATATTAGTTTAGTATTTACAACCGTTATTGGTGGGGACTGGTGATATATTAAATAGTGGTTTCTTGTGGCACATTTCACTATGTGTAGACCTTTCACTTCCTCCTTTGTTAGGAAAGGCATGACAATGAAATACAACTTGGTCTCATTAATAAATAAAAAGAAACAATAAGCTTTCCCTGTTTGTTAAAACGGCAAATGAATTTCCACTTGTATTTTTTTTCCATCTGATTAGTTAAGCCTTTTTCAACTGATTTTTATAGTTCGTTCTTATGTTGTACTGTTATACCACTGTCCCAGGTTAGAGGAGGGTTGGAATCCCGCTAACATGTTTAACCCCGCCACATTATTTATGTATGTGCCTGTCCCAAGTCAGGAGCCTGTAATTCAGTGGTTGTCATTTGTTTATGTGCTACATATTTGTTTTTTGTTCATTTTTTTACTTAAATAAGGCCGTTAGTTTTCTCGTTTGAATTGATTTACATTGTCTTATCGGGGCATTTTATAGCTGACTATGCGGTATGGGCTTTGCTCATTGTTGAAGGCCGTACGGTGATATATAGTTGTTAATGTTTGTGTCGTTTTGGTCTTTTGTGGATAGTTGTCTCATTGGCAATCATACCACATCTTCTTTTTATTATAACCACTTAAGATAATTGAATATATTCAGGTATATCAAGATTTTTTTTCTATGCATACAAAAACTGCAGTTGAATTTTCCTCGTGACTTTTTTCCGTTTACCATCAGGACACACCAGCACAATGACAGGACCAACCAGTACAGAATCAGGACATTTCTAAATTGAGAAAATGCACAATTTTAATATAGATTGTGCAGGTTTTTCACCAAACATTTTTGTCGTGTGGTTTTGGGTAAAGAAAGCGGTCTCCAGGGGCATTTTTATTTTATTTTTTGTGTTCAACATTTTCAAAAAGTGAGCACTTTTGTGTTACTTTTACTGAAACAGTTTACAAGGTCACATTTTTAAATTGGTGGCCCATAAACCCATAAGAAACAAACATAAAAAAAATCTCTACTGTTCCTTCCATT
>JAHUZM010000111.1:0-95149 GCA_019925275.1 Mytilus edulis
ATTATTGTTTGATGGTGGAAAGTTGTCGCATTAGCAATCATACCACATCTGAGTTTTACTGTGCGTAATGCTGTGCATTTGTTTATTCCACATTGGATAGAAGTATAGACAAGGGTTAAGATCTCACAAAACATGTTTAAAACCGCCACATTTTTGCGCCTGTCCCAAGTCAGGAAGCTGTAGAATTTGTTAGTCTTGTGGTTTTTTTTTTTTTGGTTTATTTGTATGTTTCGGAGTTAAATGTAGCGTCCATTTTGCAGAACTAGTATACATTATTATTAAGAGGCCAGCTGAAGCCCGCCTCTGAGTGCATGATTTTCTCTCTGTGTTAAAGAACCATTGTTGGCCTTGGACTTTTTTTTGCTCTTTGCATGGTCTGGTTGTTGTCTTTTTGACATATTCCCCGTTTCAATTCTCAATTCTACACCTAGCTCACACATGATAATCTAGAGATCAAAATACGGACTAAAAACATTAGACACAACTATATAGAAATTAGACCAGTCTTGGGATGAAAATATGGACTTAAGACATTAGACAATACTATATAGAAATTAAACCAATCTACATATCAAAATACGGACTTAAAACATTAGACACAACTATATAGAGATTAAACCAATCTAGAGATCAAACTACGGACTTAAAACATTAGACACAACTACACAGAAATTAAACCAATCTAGAGATCAAATACAGACTTAAAAACATTAAACAAAACTATATAGAAATTAAACCAATCTAGATATCAAAATACGGACTTAAAACATTAGCCACAGCTATATAGAAATTAAACCAATCTATCGAGAACAAAATACGGACTTAAAATATTAGAAACAACAATATAGAAATTAGACCAATCTTGGCATCAAAATACGGACTTAAAACATTAGACACAACTTTATAGATATTATACCAATCTTTGGATCAAAATACGGATTTAAAACATTAAACACAACTACAAAGAATTAAGACCAATCTTGAGATCAAAATACGGACTTAAAACATTAGACACAACTATATAGAAATTAGACCAATCTTGGCATCAAAATACGGACTTAAAACATTAGACACAACTATATAGAAATTAGACCAATCTTGGGATCAAAAAACGGACTTAAAACATTAAACACAACTACAAAGAATTAAGACCAATCTTGAGATCAAAATACGGACTTAAAACATTAGACACAACTACACAGAAATTAGACCAATGTTGGGATCAAAATACGGACTTAAAACATTAAACACAACTACAAAGAAGTTAGACCAATCTTGAGATCAAAATACGGACTTAAAACATAAGACACAACTATATAGAAATTAGACCAATCTATTGAGAACAAAATACGGACTTGAAACATTAGATACAACTATATAGAAACTAGACCAATCTTGGGATCAAAATACGGACTTAAAACATTAGACACAACTATATAGAAATTAGACCAATCTTGGAATCAAAATACAGACTTAAAACATTAGACACAATTATATAGACATTAAACCAATCTTGGGATCAAAATACGGACTTAAAATATTAGAAACAACTATATAGAAATTAGACCAATCTTGGGATCAAAATACGGACTTAAAACATTAGACACAACTTTATAGAAATTAGACCAATCTTGGGATCAAAATACGGACTTAAAACATTAAACACAACTACAAAGAATTAAGACCAATCTTGAGATCAAAATACGGACTTAAAACATTAGACACAACTACACAGAAATTAAACCAATCTAGAGATCAAATACAGACTTAAAAACATTAGACAAAACTATATAGAAATTAAACCAATCTATCGAGAACAAAATACGGACTTGAAACATTAAGACACAACTATATAGAAATTAGACCAATCTTGGGATCAAAATACGGACTTAAAACATTAGAAACAACTATATAGAAATTAGACCAATCTTGGGATCAAAATACGTTCTTAAAACATTAAACACAACTACAAAGAATAAAGACCAATCTTGAGATCAAAATACGGACTTAAAACATTAAACACAACTACAAGAATTAAGACCAATTGGATCAAATACGATTAATTAACACAACTATAAGAGATTAAACAATCTTGAGATCAAAACTACGGACTTAAAACATTAGACACAACTACAAGAAATTAACCAATCTTTGGATACAAAATACGGACTTGAAACATTAAGACACAACTATATAGAAATTAAACCAATCTTGAGATATCAAAATACGGACTTAAAACATTAGACACAACTATATAGAATTAGACCAATCTTGAATCAAAATACGACCTTAAAACATTAGACACAACTATATAGAATTTAAACCAATTTGGGATCAAAATACGGACTTAAAATATTAGAAACAACTATATAGAAATTAGACCAATCTTGGGATCAAAATACGGACTTAAAACATTAACACAACTAATAGAATTAAAGACCAATCTTGGATAAAATACGGACTTAAAACATTAGACACAACTATAAGAAATTAGACCAATCTTGGGATCAAAATACGGACTTAAAACATTAACACAACTACAAGAAATTAGACTAATCTTGAGATCAAAATACGACTTAAAACATTAGACACAACTATATAGAAATTAGACCAATCTTGGATCAAAATATGGACTTAAGACATTAGACACAACTATATAGAAATTAAACCAATTTGGGATCAAAATAAGACTTAAGACATTAGACACAACTATATAGAAAATTAGACCAATCTTGGGATCAAAATACGGACTTAAAACATTAGACACAACTATATAGAAATTAACCAAATTTGGAATCAAAATACAGACTTAAATTCATTAGACACAACTATATAGAATTAAACCAATCTTGGGATCAAAATATGGACTTAAAACATTACGACACAACTATATAGAAATAAGACATCTTGGGACCAAAATACGGACTTAAAACATTCGACACAACTATATAGAAATTAAACCAATATTGGGATCAAAATACAGACTTAAAACATTAGACACAACTATATAGAAATTAGACCAATCTTGGGATCAAAATACGGACTTAAAACATTAGACACAACTATATAGAAATTAAACCAATATTGGGATCAAAATACAGACTTAAAACATTAGACACAACTATATAGAAATTAGACCAATCTTGGGATCAAAATACAGACTTAAAACATTAGACACAACTATATAGAATTTAAACCAATATTGGGATCAAAATACAGACTTAAAACATTAGACACAACTATATAGAAATTAAACCAATATTGGGATCAAAATACAGACTTAAAACATTAGACACAACTATATAGAAATTAGACCAATCTTGGGATCAAAATACGGACTTAAAACATTAGACACAACTATATAGAAATTAGACCAATCTTGGAATCAAAATACAGACTTAAATTATTAGACACAACTATATAGACATTAAACCAATCTTGGGATCAAAATATGGACTTAAAACATTAGACACAACTATATAGAAATAAGACCAATCTTGGGACCAAAATACGGACTTAAAACATTCGACACAACTATATAGAAATTAAAACAATCTAGATATCAAAATACGGACCTAAAACATTAGACACAAACTATATAGAATTTAAACCAATATTGGGATCAAAATACAGACTTAAAACATTAGACACAACTATATAGAAATTAGACCAATCTTGGGATCAAAATACGGACTTAAAACATTAGACACAACTATATAGAAATTAGACCAATCTTGGAATCAAAATACAGACTTAAATTATTAGACACAACTATATAGACATTAAACCAATCTTGGGATCAAAATATGGACTTAAAACATTAGACACAACTATATAGAAATAAGACCAATCTTGGGACCAAAATACGGACTTAAAACATTCGACACAACTATATAGAAATTAAAACAATCTAGATATCAAAATACGGACTTGAAACTTTAGACACAACTATATAGTATTTAAACCAATCTTGGGATCAAAATACGGACCTAAAACATTAGACACAACTATATAGAATTTAAACCAATATTGGGATCAAAATACAGACTTAAAACATTAGACACAACTATATAGATTTTAAACCAATCTTGGGATTAAAATACGGACTTAAAACATTAGACACAACTATATAGAAATTAAACCAATCTATTGAGAACAAAATACGGACTTGAAACATTAGATACAACTATATAGAAACTAGACCAATCTTGGGATCAAAAAAACGGACTTAAAACATTAGACACAACTATATAGAAATTAGACCAATCTTGGAATCAAAATACAGACTTAAAACATTAGACACAATTATATAGACATTAAACCAATCTTGGGATCAAAATACGGACTTAAAATATTAGAAACAACTATATAGAAATTAGACCAATCTTGGGATCAAAATACGGACTTAAAACATTAGACACAACTTTATAGAAATTAGACCAATCTTGGGATCAAAATACGGACTTAAAACATTAAACACAACTACAAAGAATTAAGACCAATCTTGAGATCAAAATACGGACTTAAAACATTAGACACAACTACACAGAAATTAAACCAATCTAGAGATCAAATACAGACTTAAAAACATTAGACAAAACTATATAGAAATTAAACCAATCTATCGAGAACAAAATACGGACTTGAAACATTAAGACACAACTATATAGAAATTAGACCAATCTTGGGATCAAAATACGGACTTAAAACATTAGAAACAACTATATAGAAATTAGACCAATCTTGGGATCAAAATACGTTCTTAAAACATTAAACACAACTACAAAGAATAAAGACCAATCTTGAGATCAAAATACGGACTTAAAACATTAGACACAACTACACAGATATTAGACCAATCTTGGGATCAAAATACGGACTTAAAACATTAAACACAACTACGAAGAAGTTAGACTAATCTTGAGATCAAAATACTGACTTAAAACATTAGACACAACTATATAGAAATTAGACCAATCTTTGGATCAAAAATACGGACTTGAAACATTAGACACAACTATATAGAAATTAAAACAATCTAGATATCAAAATACGGACTTAAAACATTAGACACAACTATATAGAATTTAAACCAATCTTGGGATCAAAATACGGACCTAAAACATTAGACACAACTATATAGAATTTAAACCAATATTGGGATCAAAATACAGACTTAAAACATTAGACACAACTATATAGAAATTAGACCAATCTTGGGATCAAAATACGGACTTAAAACATTAGACACAACTATATAGATTTTAAACCAATCTTGGGATTAAAATACGGACTTAAAACATTAGACACAACTATATAGAAATTAAACCAATCTATTGAGAACAAAATACGGACTTGAAACATTAGACACAACTATATAGAAACTAGACCAATCTTGGGATCAAAATACGGACTTAAAACATTAGACACAACTATATATGAAATTAGACCAATCTTGGAATCAAAATACAGACTTAAATCATTAGACACACCTATATAGACATTAAACCAATCTTGGGATCAAAATATGGACTTAAGACATTAGACACAACTATATAGAAATAAGACCAATCTTGGGACCAAAATACGGACTTAAAACATTAGACACAACTATATAGAAATTAAACCAATATTGGGATCAAAATACAGACTTAAAACATTAGACACAACTATATAGAAATTAGACCAATCTTGGGATCAAAATACGGACTTAAAACATTCGACACAACTATATAGAAATTAAAACAATCTAGATATCAAAATACGGACCTAAAACATTAGACACAACTATATAGATTTTAAACCAATCTTGGGATCAAAATACGGACTTAAAACATTAGACACAACTATATAGAAATTAGACCAATCTTGGGATCAAAATACGGACTTAAAACATTAGACACAACTATATAGAAATTAGACCAATCTTGGGATCAAAATACGGACTTAAAACATTAGACACAACTATATAGAAATTAGACCAATCTTGGAATCAAAATACAGACTTAAAACATTAGACACAATTATAAATACATTAAACCAATCTTGGGATCAAAATACGGACTTAAAATATTTGAAACAACTATATAGAAATTAGACCAATCTTGGGATCAAAATACGGACTTAAAACATTAGACACAACTTTATAGAAATTAGACCAATCTTGGGATCAAAATACGGACTTAAAACATTAAACTCAACTACAAAGAATTAACACCAATCTTGAGATCAAAATACGGACTTAAAACATTAGACACAACTACAAAGAAGTTAGACCAATACTGATATCAAAATACGGACTAAAAATTATAAGACACAACTATATAGAAATTAGACCAATTTTGGGACCAAAATACGGACTTAAAACATTAGACACAACTATATAGAAATTAGACCAATCTTGGGATCATAATATGGACTTAAGACATTAGACACAACTATATAGAAATAAGACCAATCTTGGGACCAAAATACGGACTTAAAACATTAGACACAACTATATAGAAATTAGACCAATCTTGGGATCATAATATGGACTTAAGACATTAGACACAACTATATAGAAATAAGACCAATCTTGGGACCAAAATACGGACTTAAAACATTATACACAACTATATAGAAATTAGACCAATCTTGGGATCAAAATACGGACTTGAAACATTAGACACAACTATATAGAAATTAGACCAATCTTGGGATCATAATCTGGACTTAAGACATTAGACACAACTATATAGAAATAAGACCAATCTTTGGACCAAAATACGGACTTAAAACATTCGACACAACTATAGAGAAATTAAAACAATCTAGATATCAAAATACGGACCTAAAACATTAGACACAACTATATAGAATTCAAACCAATATTGGGATCAAAATACAGACTTAAAACATTAGACACAACTATATAGAAATTAGACCAATCTTGGGATCAAAATACGGACTTAAAACATTAGACACAACTATATAGAAATTAGACCAATCTCGGAATCAAAATACAGACTTAAATCATTAGACACAACTATATAGACATTAAACCAATCTTGGGATCAAAATATGGACTTAAGACATTAGACACAACTATATAGAAATAAGACCAATCTTGGGACCAAAATACGGACTTAAAACATTCGACACAACTATATAGAAATTAAAACAATCTAGATATCAAAATACGGACCAAAAACATTAGACACAACTATATAGAATTTAAACCAATATTGGGATCAAAATACAGACTTAAAACATTAGACACAACTATATTGATTTTAAACCAATCTTGGGATCAAAATACGGACTTAAAACATTAGACACAACTATATAGAAATTAGACCAATCTTGGGATCAAAATACGGACTTAAAACATTAAACACAACTACAAAGAAGTTAGACCAATCTTGAGATCAAAATACAGACTTAAATTATTAGACACAACTATATAGAAATTAGACCAATCTTGGGATCAAAATATGGACTTAAGACATTAGACACAAACTATATAGAAATAAGATCAATCTTGGGATCAAAATACGGACTTAAAACATTAGACACAACTATATAGAAATTAGACCAATCTTGGGATCAAAATACGGACTTAAAACATTAAACACAACTACAAAGAAGTTAGACCAATCTTGAGATCAAAATACGGACTTAAACATTAGACACAACTATATAGAAATTAGACCAATCTTGGGATCAAAATACGGACTTTAAACATTAGACTAAACTATATAGAAATTAGACCAATCTTGGGATCAAAAAATGGACTTAAGACATTAGACACAACTATATAGAAATAAGACCAATCTTGGGACCAAAATACGGACTTAAAACATTAGACACAACTATATAGAAATTAGACCAATCTTGGGATCAAAATACGGACTTAAAACATTAAACACAACTACGAAGAAGTTAGACTAATCTTGAGATCAAAATACTGACTTAAAACATTAGACACAACTATATAGAAATTAGACCAATCTTGGGATCAAAATACGGACTTGAAACATTAGACACAACTATATAGAAATTAGACCAATCTTGGGATCATAATATGGACTTAAGACATTAGACACAACTATATAGAAATAAGACCAATCTTGGGACCAAAATACGGACTTAAAACATTCGACACAACTATATAGAAATTAAAACAATCTAGATATCAAAATACGGACCTAAAACATTAGACACAACTATATAGAATTTAAACCAATATTGGGATCAAAATACAGACTTAAAACATTAGACACAACTATATAGAAATTAGACCAATCTTGGGATCAAAATACGGACTTAAAACATTAGACACAACTATATAGAAATTTGACCAATCTTGGAATCAAAATACAGACTTAAATTATTAGACACAACTATATAGACATTAAACCAATCTTGGGATCAAAATACGGACTAAAAACATTAGACACAACTATATAGATTTTAAACCAATCTTGGGATCAAAATACGGACTTAAAACATTAGACACAACTATATAGAAATTAAACCAATTTTGGGGACCAAAATACGGACTTAAAACATTAGACACAACTATATAGAAATTAGAGCAATCTTGGGATCAAAATACGGACTTAAAACATTAGACACAACTATATAGAAATTAGACCAATCTTGGCTTAAAAATACGGACTGAAAACATAAGACACAACTATATAGAAATTAGACCAATCTTGGGATCAAAATACGGACTTAAAACATTAGACACAACTACACAGATATTAGACCAATCTTGCGATCAAAATACGGACTTAAAACATTAGAGACAACTATATAGAATTTAAACAATCTTGGGATCAAAATACAGACTTAAAACATTAGACACACATATAGAAATAAAACCAATGTATCGAGATCAAAATACGGACTTAAAACATTAGACACAACTACACAGAAATTAAACCAATCTAGAGATCAAACACAGACTTAAAACATTAGACAAAACTAGACCAATCTTGGGATCAAAATATGGACTTAAGACATTAGACACAACTATATAGAAATAAGACCAATCTTGGGACCAAAATACGGACTTAAAACATTAGACACAACTATATAGAAATTAGACCAATCTTGGGATCAAAATACGGACTTAAAACATTAGACACAACTATATAGAAATTAAACCAATCTAGAAATCAAAATACGGACCTATCTATATAGAAATTAAACCAATCTAGAGATAAAATAGAGACTTAAAACATTAGTCAAACTATATAGATATTAAACCAATCTAGATATCAAAATACGGACTAAAAATTATAAGACACAACTATATAGAAATTAGACCAATCTTGGGATCAAAATACGGACTTAAAACATTAGCCACAGCTATATAGAAATTAAACCAATCTATCGAGATCAAAATACGGACATAAAACATTAGACACAACTATATAGAAATTAGACCAATCTTGGGATCAAAATATGGACTTAAGACATTAGACACAACTATATAGAAATAAGACCAATCTTGGGATCAAAATACGGACTTAAAACATTAGACACAACTTTATAGAAATTAGACCAATCTCGGTATCAAAATAAGGACTTAAAACATTAGACACAACAATATATAAATTAAACCAATCTAGAAATCAAAATAGGGTCCTAAAAATTAAACACTGCTACATAGAAGTTTGACCAAACTATAGAGATCAAAATATGAGATTAAATCATCAGACACAACTACACAGAAATTAGACCAATCTTGGGATCAAAATACGGACTTAAAACATTAAACACAGACTAATTTTAAAATCAAAATATGGACTTGAAACATTTAACACAACTACACAGAAATTAGACCAATCATGAGATCAAAATACGGACTTAAAACATTAGACACAACTACAAAGAAAATAATCCAATCTAGAAATCAGGTACGTACTAAAACATTAGACACTACTACACAGAAATTAGACCAATCATGAGATCAAAATACGGACTTTGAACATTAGACACAACTACACATAAAATAAACCAATCTAGAAATCAGATACGGACTAAAACATTAGACACTTCTACACAGAAATTAGACCAATCTATAGAGATCAAAATATGAAATTAAATCATTAGACACAACTACACAGAAATTAGACTAATTTTGATATCAAAATATGGACTTGGAACATTAAACACAACTACAAAGAAAATAAACCAATCTAGAAATCAGGTACGTACTAAAACATTAGACACTACTACACAGAAATTAGACCAATCTATAGAGATCAAAATACGGACTTAAAACATTAGACACAACTACACATAAAATAAACCAATCTAGAAATCAGATACGGACTAAAACATTAGACACTCTACACAGATATTAGACCAATCTATAGAGATCAAAATATGAAATTAAATCATTAGACACAACTACACAGAAATTAGACTAATTTTGATATCAAAATATGGACTTGAAACATTAAACACAACTACAAAGAAAATAAACCAATCTAGAAATCAGGTACGTACTAAAACATTAGACACTACTACACAGAAATTAGACCAATCTATAGAGATCAAAATACGGACTTAAAACATTAGACACAACTACACATAAAATAAACCAATCTAGAAATCAGATACGGACTAAAACATTAGACACTCTACACAGATATTAGACCAATCTATAGAGATCAAAATATGAAATTAAATCATTAGACACAACTACACAGAAATTAGACTAATTTTGATATCAAAATATGGACTTGAAACATTAAACACAACTACAAAGAAAATAAACCAATTTAGAAATCAGGTATGTACTTAAACATTAGACACTACTACACAGAAATTAGACCAATCTATAGAGATCAAAATAAGGACTAAAACGTTAGACACTAGACATAAACCAAACCAATCTAAAAATTAAAAAAAAAAAGGACGTAAAACATTTGGCAGAGTTCTCTTCAATATGTGGAGTATTTCATTGCCTCGAGTCTTGAATTAATTATAAATCATTGATTATGCGTCAATACGAGGACTTTCAATAGTAATAACAGTTTATAGTGTTACATCATCATGTGTGTACTTTCAGGTTTACACATAGTGTCCCACATAACATATAAGTTTCTAGTTGACATACTGATGATACGATGTATTAAGGATTGATGAAGTTGACCTTCATTTAGTAAGTTGATATCACCAAAAGTTCCATGAAATAATTATGTTGTAATATTGAAGAAATACAACAAAATGTATAAAACATCTGACTAAAAAGAGATCTAGGGTATACGTCACTGATCGTTTGATTGATTTGTGTTTGCTTAATGTCCAGTGGCAAATAGTTCATCCAGGATGAAGGACAAGAAATACTAATACTATAGGTAGTTGCTGTAAGGTACATGTAGGTCGACCAAGATAAAGGGCGGGAAATTTAGACTGCCACTGAAAAATGACGGGAATGTTTGAAACCGACAAAAATGTTGCATTGTAACAGGTCATTCTAAAAAATGGTATATGATCACCAATTATGTGCAATCATTGACTTCCATGAGAAGATGCCTGGCTATTTCAACCTTGACACATAAATAACTCCTGATTGGCTGATCATGGTTTTAATTAGTTTCTTTTTATATTCATCTGCAACATAATCCCAAAAATACTGGGGGAAAATATAAATGAAGTCCAGACCTATGAACTGACTGAATATTAAAGCTACGTTTACTTATTTGTACATCTGGTCTTGCTGATAATGTTTACCTTTTTCGGTTTCAAGCCCAAGTAAAATCATCATTTAAAAGCAATCTCTCTTATAATGGTGACTAAAGTTTCATGTTACCCAACGAATAGATCTTCACCTGCTGATAATAGTTTTACAGTTTTGCTTTATCTGATAGTTTTAATAGTTCTACAGTTTTATTTTATCTGATGGTTTTAATAGTTTTACAGTTTTGCTCTATCTGATAGTTTTAATAGTTTTACAGTTTTTCTTTATCTGATGGTTTTAATAGTTTTACAGTTTTGCTTTATCTGATAGTTTTAATAGTTTTACAGTTTTGCTTTATCTGATAGTTTTAATAGTTTTACAATTTTGCTTTATCTGATGGTTTTAATAGTTTTACAGTTTTGCTTTATCTGATAGTTTTAATAGTTTTACAGTTTTGCTTTATCTGATAGTTTTAATAGTTTTACAATTTTGCTTTATCTGATAGTTTTAATAGTTTTACAATATTGCTTTATCTGATAGTTTTAATAATTTCACAGTATTGCTTTATCTGATAGTTTTAATAGTTTTACAGTTTTGCTCTATCTGATAGTTTTACAGTATTGCTCTATCTAATAGTTTTAATAGTTTTACAGTATTGCTCTATCTGATAGTTTTAATAGTTTTACAGTATTGCTCTATCTGATAGTTTCAATAGTTTTACAGTATTGCTCTATCTGATAGTTTTAATAGTTTTACAGTTTTGCTCTATCTGATAGTTTTACAGTATTGCTCTATCTGATAGTTTTAATAGTTTTACAGTATTGCTCTATCTAATAGTTTTAATAGTTTTACAGTATTGCTCTCTCTGATAGTTTTAATAGTTTTATAGTATTGCTCTATGATAGTTTTAATAGCTTTATAGTATTGCTCTTTCTGATAGTTTTAATAGTTTTACATTTTTGCTCTATCTTATAGTTTTAATAGTTTTACAGTATTGCTCTATCTGATAGTTTTAATAGTTTAACAGTATTGCTCTATCTGATGGTTTTAATAGTTTTATAGTTTTGCTCTATCTGATAGTCTCAATAGTTTTATAGTATTGCTCTATCTGATAGTTTTAATAGTTTTACAGTATTGCTTTATCTGATAGTTTTAATAGTTTTACAGTTTTGCTCTATCTGATAGTTTTAATAGTTTTATAGTATTGCTTTATCTGATAGTTTTAATAGTTTTATAGTATTGCTCTATCTGATAGTTTTAATAGTTTTACAGTTTTGCTCTATCTGATAGTTTTAATAGTTTTATAGTATTGCTCTATCTGATAGTCTTAATAGTTTTATAGTATTGCTCTATCTGATAGTTTTAATAGTTTTACAGTTTTGCTTTATCTGATAGTTTTAATAGTTTTACAGTTTTGCTCTATCTGATGGTTTTAATAGTTTTATAGTATTGCTCTATCTGATAGTCTCAATAGTTTTATAGTATTGCTCTATCTGATAGTTTTAATAGTTTTACAGTTTTGCTTTATCTGATGGTTTTAATAGTTTTACAGTTTTGCTCTATCTGATAGTTTTAATAGTTTTAAAGTATTGCTCTATCTGATGGTTTTAATAATTTTACAGTTTTGCTTTATCTGTTAGTTTTAATAGTTTTACAGTTTTGCTCTATCTGATAGTTTTAATAGTTTTACAGTATTGCTTTATCTGATAGTTTTAATAGTTTTATAGTATTGCTCTATCTGATGGTTTTAATAGTTTTACAGTTTTGCCTTATCTGATAGTTTTAATAGTTTTATAGTATTGCTTTATCTGATAGTTTTAATAGTTTTACAGTATTGCTCTATCTGATTGTTTTAATAGTATTACAGTATTGCTCTATCTGATAGTTTTAATAGTTTTACAGTATTGCTCTATCTGATAGTTTTAATAGTTTTACAGTTTTGCTCTATCTGATAGTTTTAATAGTTTTACAGTATTGCTCTTTCTGATAGTTTTAATAGTTTTACAGTTTTGCTCTATCTGATAGTTTTAATAGTTTTACAGTATTGCTCTATCTGATAGTTTTAATAAAGTTTATTGAATAAATGCACAGTTATACCCCAATGGGGTTGAAGGCACATATAAATGAACACAATACATCATACAAAAATAACAACAAAAGAACAAACATTATATACATATAAGTATCTATCATGCAGTTGTTGAGTCCACTCTCCTCAGTGACCATGACTTTTTAACAAATGGAGCCGTATACTGCATAATTGACGGACACGAAAGACATAAAACCAATTTATCCACATTATCCATATTATCTATATCAGAATAGGTATTTCTAACTTTCTGTAAAAATTCAAGTCTCAAATCTTTATTTTTAATACATGTAAATAAAAAATGTTCTTCATCATCTATTTTATTTAGACAACAATGTTGACATAAACGTTCTTCCCTTTTTATATTTTTGTATCTACCCCTTTCAATTTCCAAAATATGGTCACTTACCCTTAATTTAGTAAATTTTTTCCTTATTTCAAAGTTATTCTCTTTAAGTAAATAAGGCTCAGTTTCATATTTCTTTTTGATTTTACTATAGATAAATAATTTATTATTTTCTGTTAAAGAATTTAATTTTTTAAAGAACAGCTTTTTATAGTTTTCTTGCATAATATCTTTCATTTGTTTATTCATTTTATATTTTTCTTTATGAAGTCAATATTTTGTATATCAGATATATTTAAATTATTTTCATGAATTATATTTTTTACAAAAGTATACCAAGAATAGGTTCCTGATTCATCCAACAGTTTAGTTGTGCAGTATGCATCATATAACAACGGATTAATTTCTGTGTTAGATACTCTTGCCATATATTTTAGTGCTTGAACCTTTACATATACATCTATTGGATATTGTCCTAACTCTGCCCTTGATGCAATGTTAACTGCTTTTTTACTTAAACCTAGAATTATTTTGCAAAATTTTAAATTCACCTTTTCAATAAAGCTATTATCAATTGACGTAAGTAAATCAAAATCTTTATCATTATTTACTGCTCTACTCTGAGACCTTAGTACTTTTTCATAGTAGTCCATATACCAAATTTCTGAGTTATACATTAAAATTGGTTTTATTAAAGATTCAAATAGTTTTTTATGTATATTTATAGGTATATTTTCTATATTATTCATATATTTAAACAAACTGAATAGAACTTTTGTGCCTTTTTTTGATAGTTCCATATGTGATGTATGGAATTTACCAGAAGCCTCTATAATATTACCTAGATATTTATATTTTAATACTTTTTCTAATTTATAACCATCCAAAGTAAACTCTGCTTTAGTGTATGGTATGTTTTTTTGTTGAAATACTATCACTTTAGTTTTATTTATGTTAATTGACAACTGCCATTTTTTACAATAGTTGCTTAATTTCTCTAATGACTTCTGTAAACCCTCTGCACTTTCAGACAATAAAAGTAAATCATCGGCAAACATAAGACAGCTTAATGACATGTTATTAAGATTAACTGGTTTACAGTCACTATCAAAAATTTCAGGAAGGTCATTTATATAAATATAAAAAAGATTAGGACTGAGGCTGTCACCCTGTTTCAAGCCTCTATCTATAAATACTGAATCAGATATGTTTTCTTTATATTTTACTGAAGCTTCAGTGCATTCATACATATTTTTTAACACTTTATATAATTTAGGTCTAATATTATCAGTCTTGATCAATTTATATAGAAGGCCTAGTCTCCAAACTGAGTCAAATGCCTTCTTCAAATCTACAAAACATCCAAATAATTTTTGGTGTTTATTATTTATATATTTATTAATAACTGTTTTTAAAATAAACAAACTATCTGAAGTTCTATTATTCTTTCGGAATCCAAACTGTGATGGATTCATGTTATCTTCAAAAATTATTATCAACCTGTTATTTATGACAGAATTAAATATCTTACTTAAACAATTCATTAGGGAAATACCCCTATAATTAGCTGGATCGAGTAAGTCTCCCTGTTTAAAAATAGGTATTATATATGATTTATTCCACTCATCTGGATAAATTGAACTATCTAATATTAGATTAAAGCATTTTTCTAATGAAGTTAGCATTACCTGGCTACTGTGTTTTATTATTTCATAACAAATTAAGTCTGGGCCAGTACTTTTACCATTCTTTAGTGATTTTATAACATTTTTTATTTCAGATATTTTAATAGGGTCATCTGTTTGTTTTTCATTTAATTTTTGTTCTCTGTTTCCTACCTCTTTAGATATTAAATTTTTGAAATTTTCATCTATTTTATCTGGTTCTCCTTGTGTTTTAAAGTGTTTAGCTAGCACATTAAGATCAAAAAGTGGTGAATCATTTGAGTTTGTTTCTCTTATATTAATTCCTTTTAAGATATTCCAAAATTCCTTACTCTCTGTAGGAGACAGATTTTTAAGTTTATTTAATATGTTTTGTTTATACTGCTTTCTTTTAAATTTATATGCTTTTTTCAAAAGTTTACTATAATGAAAAAATTTTAATTTCAAGTTTTGGTCAGAGGGAGATAATTTTAGTTTTTTACCCATCTTTTGTACAGTTTTCTTAATTCCAGATATTCATTATCTGTCCATGGTGCTTTATTTTTTTTCTTTACCTTTTTAAAACAATTTTTTATCATACACTTTTCTGATAGATAAGTATAAATATTACATATTGCATTACTTGCAAGATTTATTCCTTCTGATGTTTTCTCAAATTTGTTTGTCTGAAACCTGCCTATTTCTTCATATATATTTGATTTAGTCAGTTCCATTTCCAATAATTTTTTAGAAAGTTTAGTCCATTTATAATTAAACTTTTGTTTTATATATTGGCTTTGAAGTTTACTGATCTGAAAATTACATGTTATATAAGTTACCAACTGGCAGTGATCTGAGAATGGTGATGGATCTTGCACTTTAAAATATTTCACTGAAGGTTGCACTTTGTAAATACAGCTGTTTCTCAAAACACGCCTCTTTTGGGGAGTAATTGAATATTCATAGAAAATTCATTTTGTTTACATACTGGTTCCCAGTTATGCTCTCTGTGTTCCATATCGCAGAGACAGAACTTGGGAATGTTACCAGTAAATAAACACGTGCATATTGTTTACATTGAAATCTGTGGTAACCTTTCATTCAAGGTAGGGGTAGTTAAGAAAATTAGTGTAAGTTTAAACTCTGAGAAGTTCAGGGCATATAAACTTTGAAAATATGCCGCACAGCCCTATATTTTGACCTTTGAAAAAAATTGTGGTGCATATGAACTTTCAATTCTAGGATAAGATTTTTTTCAAAACTTCATAGTAAAAGTGGTACAGTTTTAGCCGTAAAAGGAGTTCCTATGGGAAATTGCATTGTCAATATTTACAGAAATGCAACCTATATAGGGTGAAAAAGGGGAACATTCAGAATTTAACCAAATTTGCTTGATTTCACAGATTTTAAAGAAATTAACTCAAATAAGAAGTTTTATAAATATTTAATGAAGATTGATAGAATCCTGGGCCTTAAATATGATGACTCAGCATAAATTCACAGTTTACAGTATGCATAGTTTACTTAAAGTCCTGGATACAAAATTAAATCATAATATTTGCATATTTGTAAGTTAAATTGTTAAGAAGTGCTTATATTTACTCTTCGCAGTCATTGAAACTCATAGATCCTTCCTGAATATTATTTATGGGGTATTTGTGTCCTTTCGATAACCCAAAAGTAAGCCGCAACACCTAAATCTGCTTATTTGTCACCACGGCATAATAAATACAAGCTAGAAAAACAAAAATTTACAATAGTGTGTTCTATCCTGAATATGTACTAAATATTCCAAATTGCTAGAAACAGCAGAATTATTTAGGAAATTTGAGGCCCCAAGGGCAAGAAACATAGAAAATTGCCTACCCCCTGGGTCATAAAACAAATAATTTAACTTGTAAATGCTATGATTTTATGATTTTAAAGTTCTTGATATAGAAAATAATAACTATGCTTGGAAGTTATGCAAAAATCAAATGTTAGCAGTCATCTCTACAACATTTTAAATGAATTTATATCTCAGACTGGTATCTGCATACATACAACTATTGCAAATATGGCTTTGTTTGAACACTTCTAGTATATATAGTAGCTAAATTGTGTCAGATATATGGTTAAAGATGATACTGTTGTGACAAGAATTCTAAATTGACCATTTGAGGCAGAAAATGTGTTCTTTAATTGACAAATAGGCATACAGTAAGATGTGGACTGAAGATAGAGGCTGGATTGGATACTTTATATAATCTTGAATGTTGTAATTATGATTGACTGCTAAACATTACATTTATGATATTCTGATATGCTTTCAATATGTTATCAAAACAGTTTTTAACAGGTTCTAGGCATTTTTTATCAGAAAATATGCAAATAGGGTAAGCTGGCAATAATTAAAGTCTTGTTTTCAAATTCTTTAAAAAATTGGAACAGGGGAGGGGGTATAAAATGTATAGTAAAGAAAAACTTAGAGTATACACAGTGATTTCTTTAAGACTTTAATTCTGATAAATGAGTATTAATGTGAGAAAAACTGATTTTAGAGAGTTTTCTATTTGAATAAATGTCTGTATATAGGGTGAAAAAGGGGAACATTCAGAATTTAACCAAATTTGCTTGATTTCACAGATTTTAAAGAAATTAACTCAAATAAGAAGTTTTATAAATATTTAATGAAGATTGATAGAATCCTGGGCCTTAAATATGATGACTCAGCATAAATTCACAGTTTACAGTATGCATAGTTTACTTAAAGTCCTGGATACAAAATTAAATCATAATATTTGCATATTTGTAAGTTAAATTGTTAAGAAGTGCTTATATTTACTCTTCGCAGTCATTGAAACTCATAGATCCTTCCTGAATATTATTTATGGGGTATTTGTGTCCTTTCGATAACCCAAAAGTAAGCCGCAACACCTAAATCTGCTTATTTGTCACCACGGCATAATAAATACAAGCTAGAAAAAACAAAATTTACAATAGTGTGTTCTATCCTGAATATGTACTAAATATTCCAAATTGCTAGAAACAGCAGAATTATTTAGGAAATTTGAGGCCCCAAGGGCAAGAAACATAGAAAATTGCCTACCCCCTGGGTCATAAAACAAATAATTTAACTTGTAAATGCTATGATTTTATGATTTTAAAGTTCTTGATATAGAAAAATATAACTATGCTTGGAAGTTATGCAAAAATCAAATGTTAGCAGTCATCTCTACAACATTTTAAATGAATTTATATCTCAGACTGGTATCTGCATACATACAACTATTGCAAATATGGCTTTGTTTGAACACTTCTAGTATATATAGTAGCTAAATTGTGTCAGATATATGGTTAAAGATGATACTGTTGTGACAAGAATTCTAAATTGACCATTTGAGGCAGAAAATGTGTTCTTTAATTGACAAATAGGCATACAGTAAGATGTGGACTGGAGATAGAGGCTGGATTGGATACTTTATATAATCTTGAATGTTGTAATTATGATTGACTGCTAAACATTACATTTATGATATTCTGATATGCTTTCAATATGTTATCAAAACAGTTTTTAACAGGTTCTAGGCATTTTTTATCAGAAAATATGCAAATAGGGTAAGCTGGCAATAATTAAAGTCTTGTTTTCAAATTCTTTAAAAAATTGGAACAGGGGAGGGGTATAAAATGTATAGTAAAGAAAAACTTAGAGTATACACAGTGATTTCTTTAAGACTTTAATTCTGATAAATGAGTATTAATGTGAGAAAAACTGATTTTAGAGAGTTTTCTATTTGAATAAATGTCTGTATAGGTTGCACTTTGTAAATACAGCTGTTTCTCAAAACACGCCTCTTTTGGGGAGTAATTGAATATTCATAGAAAATTCATTTTGTTTACATACTGGTTCCCAGTTATGCTCTCTGTGTTCCATATCGCAGAGACAGAACTTGGGAATGTTACCAGTAAATAAACACGTGCACATTGTTTACATTGAAATCTGTGGTAACCTTTCATTCAAGGTAGGGGTAGTTAAGAAAATTAGTGTAAGTTTAAACTCTGAGAAGTTCAGGGCATATAAACTTTGAAAATATGCCGCACAGCCCTATATTTTGACCTTTGAAAAAAATTGTGGTGCATATGAACTTTCAATTCTAGGATAAGATTTTTTTTCAAAACTTCATAGTAAAAGTGGTACAGTTTTAGCCGTAAAAGGAGTTCCTATGGGAAATTGCATTGTCAATATTTACAGAAATGCAACCTATATAGGGTGAAAAAGGGGAACATTCAGAATTTAACCAAATTTGCTTGATTTCACAGATTTTAAAGAAATTAACTCAAATAAGAAGTTTTATAAATATTTAATGAAGATTGATAGAATCCTGGGCCTTAAATATGATGACTCAGCATAAATTCACAGTTTACAGTATGCATAGTTTACTTAAAGTCCTGGATACAAAATTAAATCATAATATTTGCATATTTGTAAGTTAAATTGTTAAGAAGTGCTTATATTTACTCTTCGCAGTCATTGAAACTCATAGATCCTTCCTGAATATTATTTATGGGGTATTTGTGTCCTTTCGATAAACCCAAAAGTAAGCCGCAACACCTAAATCTGCTTATTTGTCACCACGGCATAATAAATACAAGCTAGAAAAACAAAAATTTACAATAGTGTGTTCTATCCTGAATATGTACTAAATATTCCAAATTGCTAGAAACAGCAGAATTATTTAGGAAATTTGAGGCCCCAAGGGCAAGAAACATAGAAAATTGCCTACCCCCTGGGTCATAAAACAAATAATTTAACTTGTAAATGCTATGATTTTATGATTTTAAAGTTCTTGATATAGAAAATAATAACTATGCTTGGAAGTTATGCAAAAATCAAATGTTAGCAGTCATCTCTACAACATTTAAATGAATTATATCTCAGACTGTTTCATACATACAACATATTTGCAAATATTGGCTTTTGTTTGAAACATTCTAGTAATAGATACTAAATCTGTTTCAAATTGTTAAAAGATGAACGTGGTGTGGACAAAATTCTAAATTGACCATTTGAGCAGAAAATGTGTTCTTTAATTGACAATATGATACAGTAAGATGTGACTGGAGATAGAAGGCTGATTTGGATACTTTTATAATCTTGAATGTTGTAATTATTGATGACTGCTAAAACACTACATTTATGGATAATTCTGATAATGCTATTCATATGTTTATCAAAAACAGTTGTTTATATAACAGTTCTAGGCATTTTTACAGAAATATGCTAAATAGGTATAGCTGGAATAATTAAAGTTTGTTTCTCAAATTCATATAAAAATTGAAACATGGCAGGGGGTATAAATTTGTATTAGTAAAAAAAACTTAGATATGACACAGTGATTTCTTTAAGACTTTTTAATTCTGATAAATAGTGATAATTGAGGAAAAATGATTTAGAGATTTTTCATATTTGAATAAATGTCTTATATAGGGTGAAAAAGGGGAACATTCAGAATTTAACCAAATTTGCTTGATTTCACAGATTTTAAAGAAATTAACTCAAATAAGAAGTTTTATAAATATTTAATGAAGATTGATAGAATCCTGGGCCTTAAATATGATGACTCAGCATAAATTCACAGTTTACAGTATGCATAGTTTACTTAAAGTCCTGGATACAAAATTAAATCATAATATTTGCATATTTGTAAGTTAAATTGTTAAGAAGTGCTTATATTTACTCTTCGCAGTCATTGAAACTCATAGATCCTTCCTGAATATTATTTATGGGGTATTTGTGTCCTTTCGATAACCCAAAAGTAAGCCGCAACACCTAAATCTGCTTATTTGTCACCACGGCATAATAAATACAAGCTAGAAAAACAAAAATTTACAATAGTGTGTTCTATCCTGAATATGTACTAAATATTCCAAATTGCTAGAAACAGCAGAATTATTTAGGAAATTTGAGGCCCCAAGGGCAAGAAACATAGAAAATTGCCTACCCCCTGGGTCATAAAACAAATAATTTAACTTGTAAATGCTATGATTTTATGATTTTAAAGTTCTTGATATAGAAAATAATAACTATGCTTGGAAGTTATGCAAAAATCAAATGTTAGCAGTCATCTCTACAACATTTTAAATGAATTTATATCTCAGACTGGTATCTGCATACATACAACTATTGCAAATATGGCTTTGTTTGAACACTTCTAGTATATATAGTAGCTAAATTGTGTCAGATATATGGTTAAAGATGATACTGTTGTGACAAGAATTCTAAATTGACCATTTGAGGCAGAAAATGTGTTCTTTAATTGACAAATAGGCATACAGTAAGATGTGGACTGGAGATAGAGGCTGGATTGGATACTTTATATAATCTTGAATGTTGTAATTATGATTGACTGCTAAACATTACATTTATGATATTCTGATATGCTTTCAATATGTTATCAAAACAGTTTTTAACAGGTTCTAGGCATTTTTTATCAGAAAATATGCAAATAGGGTAAGCTGGCAATAATTAAAGTCTTGTTTTCAAATTCTTTAAAAAATTGGAACAGGGGAGGGGGTATAAAATGTATAGTAAAGAAAAACTTAGAGTATACACAGTGATTTCTTTAAGACTTTAATTCTGATAAATGAGTATTAATGTGAGAAAAACTGATTTTAGAGAGTTTTCTATTTGAATAAATGTCTGTATATAGGGTGAAAAAAGGGGAACATTCAGAATTTAACCAAATTTGCTTGATTTCACAGATTTTAAAGAAATTAACTCAAATAAGAAGTTTTATAAATATTTAATGAAGATTGATAGAATCCTGGGCCTTAAATATGATGACTCAGCATAAATTCACAGTTTACAGTATGCATAGTTTACTTAAAGTCCTGGATACAAAATTAAATCATAATATTTGCATATTTGTAAGTTAAATTGTTAAGAAGTGCTTATATTTACTCTTCGCAGTCATTGAAACTCATAGATCCTTCCTGAATATTATTTATGGGGTATTTGTGTCCTTTCGATAACCCAAAAGTAAGCCGCAACACCTAAATCTGCTTATTTGTCACCACGGCATAATAAATACAAGCTAGAAAAACAAAAATTTACAATAGTGTGTTCTATCCTGAATATGTACTAAATATTCCAAATTGCTAGAAACAGCAGAATTATTTAGGAAATTTGAGGCCCCAAGGGCAAGAAACATAGAAAATTGCCTACCCCCTGGGTCATAAAACAAATAATTAACTTGTAAATGCTATGATTTTATGATTTTAAAGTTCTTGATATAGAAAATAATAACTATGCTTGGAAGTTATGCAAAAATCAAATGTTAGCAGTCATCTCTACAACATTTTAAATGAATTTATATCTCAGACTGGTATCTGCATACATAAAAACTATTGCAAATATGGCTTTGTTTGAACACTTCTAGTATATATAGTAGCTAAATTGTGTCAGATATATGGTTAAAGATGATACTGTTGTGACAAGAATTCTAAATTGACCATTTGAGGCAGAAAATGTGTTCTTTAATTGACAAATAGGCATACAGTAAGATGTGGACTGGAGATAGAGGCTGGATTGGATACTTTATATAATCTTGAATGTTGTAATTATGATTGACTGCTAAACATTACATTTATGATATTCTGATATGCTTTCAATATGTTATCAAAACAGTTTTTAACAGGTTCTAGGCATTTTTTATCAGAAAATATGCAAATAGGGTAAGCTGGCAATAATTAAAGTCTTGTTTTCAAATTCTTTAAAAAATTGGAACAGGGGAGGGGGTATAAAATGTATAGTAAAGAAAAACTTAGAGTATACACAGTGATTTCTTTAAGACTTTAATTCTGATAAATGAGTATTAATGTGAGAAAAACTGATTTTAGAGAGTTTTCTATTTGAATAAATGTCTGTATATAGGGTGAAAAAGGGGAACATTCAGAATTTAACCAAATTTGCTTGATTTCACAGATTTTAAAGAAATTAACTCAAATAAGAAGTTTTATAAATATTTAATGAAGATTGATAGAATCCTGGGCCTTAAATATGATGACTCAGCATAAATTCACAGTTTACAGTATGCATAGTTTACTTAAAGTCCTGGATACAAAATTAAATCATAATATTTGCATATTTGTAAGTTAAATTGTTAAGAAGTGCTTATATTTACTCTTCGCAGTCATTGAAACTCATAGATCCTTCCTGAATATTATTTATGGGGTATTTGTGTCCTTTCGATAACCCAAAAGTAAGCCGCAACACCTAAATCTGCTTATTTGTCACCACGGCATAATAAATACAAGCTAGAAAAACAAAAATTTACAATAGTGTGTTCTATCCTGAATATGTACTAAATATTCCAAATTGCTAGAAACAGCAGAATTATTTAGGAAATTTGAGGCCCCAAGGGCAAGAAACATAGAAAATTGCCTACCCCCTGGGTCATAAAACAAATAATTTAACTTGTAAATGCTATGATTTTATGATTTTAAAGTTCTTGATATAGAAAATAATAACTATGCTTGGAAGTTATGCAAAAATCAAATGTTAGCAGTCATCTCTACAACATTTTAAATGAATTTATATCTCAGACTGGTATCTGCATACATACAACTATTGCAAATATGGCTTTGTTTGAACACTTCTAGTATATATAGTAGCTAAATTGTGTCAGATATATGGTTAAAGATGATACTGTTGTGACAAGAATTCTAAATTGACCATTTGAGGCAGAAAATGTGTTCTTTAATTGACAAATAGGCATACAGTAAGATGTGGACTGGAGATAGAGGCTGGATTGGATACTTTATATAATCTTGAATGTTGTAATTATGATTGACTGCTAAACATTACATTTATGATATTCTGATATGCTTTCAATATGTTATCAAAACAGTTTTTAACAGGTTCTAGGCATTTTTTATCAGAAAATATGCAAATAGGGTAAGCTGGCAATAATTAAAGTCTTGTTTTCAAATTCTTTAAAAAATTGGAACAGGGGAGGGGGTATAAAATGTATAGTAAAGAAAAACTTAGAGTATACACAGTGATTTCTTTAAGACTTTAATTCTGATAAATGAGTATTAATGTGAGAAAAACTGATTTTAGAGAGTTTTCTATTTGAATAAATGTCTGTATATAGGGTGAAAAAGGGGAACATTCAGAATTTAACCAAATTTGCTTGATTTCACAGATTTTAAAGAAATTAACTCAAATAAGAAGTTTTATAAATATTTAATGAAGATTGATAGAATCCTGGGCCTTAAATATGATGACTCAGCATAAATTCACAGTTTACAGTATGCATAGTTTACTTAAAGTCCTGGATACAAAATTAAATCATAATATTTGCATATTTGTAAGTTAAATTGTTAAGAAGTGCTTATATTTACTCTTCGCAGTCATTGAAACTCATAGATCCTTCCTGAATATTATTTATGGGGTATTTGTGTCCTTTCGATAACCCAAAAGTAAGCCGCAACACCTAAATCTGCTTATTTGTCACCACGGCATAATAAATACAAGCTAGAAAAACAAAAATTTACAATAGTGTGTTCTATCCTGAATATGTACTAAATATTCCAAATTGCTAGAAACAGCAGAATTATTTAGGAAATTTGAGGCCCCAAGGGCAAGAAACATAGAAAATTGCCTACCCCCTGGGTCATAAAACAAATAATTTAACTTGTAAATGCTATGATTTTATGATTTTAAAGTTCTTGATATAGAAAATAATAACTATGCTTGGAAGTTATGCAAAAATCAAATGTTAGCAGTCATCTCTACAACATTTTAAATGAATTTATATCTCAGACTGGTATCTGCATACATACAACTATTGCAAATATGGCTTTGTTTGAACACTTCTAGTATATATAGTAGCTAAATTGTGTCAGATATATGGTTAAAGATGATACTGTTGTGACAAGAATTCTAAATTGACCATTTGAGGCAGAAATGTGTTCTTTAATTGACAAATAGGCATACAGTAAGATGTGGACTGGAGATAGAGGCTGGATTGGATACTTTATATAATCTTGAATGTTGTAATTATGATTGACTGCTAAACATTACATTTATGATATTCTGATATGCTTTCAATATGTTATCAAAACAGTTTTTAACAGGTTCTAGGCATTTTTTATCAGAAAATATGCAAATAGGGTAAGCTGGCAATAATTAAAGTCTTGTTTTCAAATTCTTTAAAAAATTGGAACAGGGGAGGGGGTATAAAATGTATAGTAAAGAAAAACTTAGAGTATACACAGTGATTTCTTTAAGACTTTAATTCTGATAAATGAGTATTAATGTGAGAAAAACTGATTTTAGAGAGTTTTCTATTTGAATAAATGTCTGTATATAGGGTGAAAAAGGGGAACATTCAGAATTTAACCAAATTTGCTTGATTTCACAGATTTTAAAGAAATTAACTCAAATAAGAAGTTTTATAAATATTTAATGAAGATTGATAGAATCCTGGGCCTTAAATATGATGACTCAGCATAAATTCACAGTTTACAGTATGCATAGTTTACTTAAAGTCCTGGATACAAAATTAAATCATAATATTTGCATATTTGTAAGTTAAATTGTTAAGAAGTGCTTATATTTACTCTTCGCAGTCATTGAAACTCATAGATCCTTCCTGAATATTATTTATGGGGTATTTGTGTCCTTTCGATAACCCAAAAGTAAGCCGCAACACCTAAATCTGCTTATTTGTCACCACGGCATAATAAATACAAGCTAGAAAAACAAAAATTTACAATAGTGTGTTCTATCCTGAATATGTACTAAATATTCCAAATTGCTAGAAACAGCAGAATATATTAGGAAATTTGAGGCCCCAAGGGCAAAAAACATAGAAAATTGCCTACCCCCTGGGTCATAAAACAAATAATTTAACTTGTAAATGCTATGATTTTATGATTTTAAAGTTCTTGATATAGAAAATAATAACTATGCTTGGAAGTTATGCAAAAATCAAATGTTAGCAGTCATCTCTACAACATTTTAAATGAATTTATATCTCAGACTGGTATCTGCATACATACAACTATTGCAAATATGGCTTTGTTTGAACACTTCTAGTATATATAGTAGCTAAATTGTGTCAGATATATGGTTAAAGATGATACTGTTGTGACAAGAATTCTAAATTGACCATTTGAGGCAGAAAATGTGTTCTTTAATTGACAAATAGGCATACAGTAAGATGTGGACTGGAGATAGAGGCTGGATTGGATACTTTATATAATACTTGAATGTTGTAATTATGATTGACTGCTAAACATTACATTTATGATATTCTGATATGCTTTCAATATGTTATCAAAACAGTTTTTAACAGGTTCTAGGCATTTTTTATCAGAAAATATGCAAATAGGGTAAGCTGGCAATAATTAAAGTCTTGTTTTCAAATTCTTTAAAAAATTGGAACAGGGGAGGGGGTATAAAATGTATAGTAAAGAAAAACTTAGAGTATACACAGTGATTTCTTTAAGACTTTAATTCTGATAAATGAGTATTAATGTGAGAAAAACTGATTTTAGAGAGTTTTCTATTTGAATAAATGTCTGTATAGGTTGCACTTTGTAAATACAGCTGTTTCTCAAAACACGCCTCTTTTGGGGAGTAATTGAATATTCATAGAAAATTCATTTTGTTTACATACTGGTTCCCAGTTATGCTCTCTGTGTTCCATATCGCAGAGACAGAACTTGGGAATGTTACCAGTAAATAAACACGTGCATATTGTTTACATTGAAATCTGTGGTAACCTTTCATTCAAGGTAGGGGTAGTTAAGAAAATTAGTGTAAGTTTAAACTCTGAGAAGTTCAGGGCATATAAACTTTGAAAATATGCCGCACAGCCCTATATTTTGACCTTTGAAAAAAATTGTGGTGCATATGAACTTTCAATTCTAGGATAAGATTTTTTTCAAAACTTCATAGTAAAAGTGGTACAGTTTTTAGCCGTAAAAGGAGTTCCTATGGGAAATTGCATTGTCAATATTTACAGAAATGCAACCTATATAGGGTGAAAAAGGGGAACATTCAGAATTTAACCAAATTTGCTTGATTTCACAGATTTTAAAGAAATTAACTCAAATAAGAAGTTTTATAAATATTTAATGAAGATTGATAGAATCCTGGGCCTTAAATATGATGACTCAGCATAAATTCACAGTTTACAGTATGCATAGTTTACTTAAAGTCCTGGATACAAAATTAAATCATAATATTTGCATATTTGTAAGTTAAATTGTTAAGAAGTGCTTATATTTACTCTTCGCAGTCATTGAAACTCATAGATCCTTCCTGAATATTATTTATGGGGTATTTGTGTCCTTTCGATAACCCAAAAGTAAGCCGCAACACCTAAATCTGCTTATTTGTCACCACGGCATAATAAATACAAGCTAGAAAAACAAAAATTTACAATAGTGTGTTCTATCCTGAATATGTACTAAATATTCCAAATTGCTAGAAACAGCAGAATTATTTAGGAAATTTGAGGCCCCAAGGGCAAGAAACATAGAAAATTGCCTACCCCTGGGTCATAAAACAAATAATTTAACTTGTAAATGCTATGATTTTATGATTTTAAAGTTCTTGATATAGAAAATAATAACTATGCTTGGAAGTTATGCAAAAATCAAATGTTAGCAGTCATCTCTACAACATTTTAAATGAATTTATATCTCAGACTGGTATCTGCATACATACAACTATTGCAAATATGGCTTTGTTTGAACACTTCTAGTATATATAGTAGCTAAATTGTGTCAGATATATGGTTAAAGATGATACTGTTGTGACAAGAATTCTAAATTGACCATTTGAGGCAGAAAATGTGTTCTTTAATTGACAAATAGGCATACAGTAAGATGTGGACTGGAGATAGAGGCTGGATTGGATACTTTATATAATCTTGAATGTTGTAATTATGATTGACTGCTAAACATTACATTTATGATATTCTGATATGCTTTCAATATGTTATCAAAACAGTTTTTAACAGGTTCTAGGCATTTTTTATCAGAAAATATGCAAATAGGGTAAGCTGGCAATAATTAAAGTCTTGTTTTCAAATTCTTTAAAAAATTGGAACAGGGGAGGGGGTATAAAATGTATAGTAAAGAAAAACTTAGAGTATACACAGTGATTTCTTTAAGACTTTAATTCTGATAAATGAGTATTAATGTGAGAAAAACTGATTTTAGAGAGTTTTCTATTTGAATAAATGTCTGTATATAGGGTGATAAAGGGGAACATTCAGAATTTAACCAAATTTGCTTGATTTCACAGATTTTAAAGAAATTAACTCAAATAAGAAGTTTTATAAATATTTAATGAAGATTGATAGAATCCTGGGCCTTAAATATGATGACTCAGCATAAATTCACAGTTTACAGTATGCATAGTTTACTTAAAGTCCTGGATACAAAATTAAATCATAATATTTGCATATTTGTAAGTTAAATTGTTAAGAAGTGCTTATATTTACTCTTCGCAGTCATTGAAACTCATAGATCCTTCCTGAATATTATTTATGGGGTATTTGTGTCCTTTCGATAACCCAAAAGTAAGCCGCAACACACTAAATCTGCTTATTTGTCACCACGGCATAATAAATACAAGCTAGAAAAACAAAAATTTACAATAGTGTGTTCTATCCTGAATATGTACTAAATATTCCAAATTGCTAGAAACAGCAGAATTATTTAGGAAATTTGAGGCCCCAAGGGCAAGAAACATAGAAAATTGCCTACCCCCTGGGTCATAAAACAAATAATTTAACTTGTAAATGCTATGATTTTATGATTTTAAAGTTCTTGATATAGAAAATAATAACTATGCTTGGAAGTTATGCAAAAATCAAATGTTAGCAGTCATCTCTACAACATTTTAAATGAATTTATATCTCAGACTGGTATCTGCATACATACAACTATTGCAAATATGGCTTTGTTTGAACACTTCTAGTATATATAGTAGCTAAATTGTGTCAGATATATGGTTAAAGATGATACTGTTGTGACAAGAATTCTAAATTGACCATTTGAGGCAGAAAATGTGTTCTTTAATTGACAAATAGGCATACAGTAAGATGTGGACTGGAGATAGAGGCTGGATTGGATACTTTATATAATCTTGAATGTTGTAATTATGATTGACTGCTAAACATTACATTTATGATATTCTGATATGCTTTCAATATGTTATCAAAACAGTTTTTAACAGGTTCTAGGCATTTTTTATCAGAAAATATGCAAATAGGGTAAGCTGGCAATAATTAAAGTCTTGTTTTCAAATTCTTTAAAAAATTGGAACAGGGGAGGGGGTATAAAATGTATAGTAAAGAAAAACTTAGAGTATACACAGTGATTTCTTTAAGACTTTAATTCTGATAAATGAGTATTAATGTGAGAAAAACTGATTTTAGAGAGTTTTCTATTTGAATAAATGTCTGTATAGGTTGCACTTTGTAAATACAGCTGTTTCTCAAAACACGCCTCTTTTGGGGAGTAATTGAATATTCATAGAAAATTCATTTTGTTTACATACTGGTTCCCAGTTATGCTCTCTGTGTTCCATATCGCAGAGACAGAACTTGGGAATGTTACCAGTAAATAAACACGTGCATATTGTTTACATTGAAATCTGTGGTAACCTTTCATTCAAGGTAGGGGTAGTTAAGAAAATTAGTGTAAGTTTAAACTCTGAGAAGTTCAGGGCATATAAACTTTGAAAATATGCCGCACAGCCCTATATTTTGACCTTTGAAAAAAATTGTGGTGCATATGAACTTTCAATTCTAGGATAAGATTTTTTTCAAAACTTCATAGTAAAAGTGGTACAGTTTTAGCCGTAAAAGGAGTTCCTATGGGAAATTGCATTGTCAATATTTACAGAAATGCAACCTATATAGGGTGAAAAAGGGGAACATTCAGAATTTAACCAAATTTGCTTGATTTCACAGATTTTAAAGAAATTAACTCAAATAAGAAGTTTTATAAATATTTAATGAAGATTGATAGAATCCTGGGCCTTAAATATGATGACTCAGCATAAATTCACAGTTTACAGTATGCATAGTTTACTTAAAGTCCTGGATACAAAATTAAATCATAATATTTGCATATTTGTAAGTTAAATTGTTAAGAAGTGCTTATATTTACTCTTCGCAGTCATTGAAACTCATAGATCCTTCCTGAATATTATTTATGGGGTATTTGTGTCCTTTCGATAACCCAAAAGTAAGCCGCAACACCTAAATCTGCTTATTTGTCACCACGGCATAATAAATACAAGCTAGAAAAACAAAAATTTACAATAGTGTGTTCTATCCTGAATATGTACTAAATATTCCAAATTGCTAGAAACAGCAGAATTATTTAGGAAATTTGAGGCCCCAAGGGCAAGAAACATAGAAAATTGCCTACCCCCTGGGTCATAAAACAAATAATTTAACTTGTAAATGCTATGATTTTATGATTTTAAAGTTCTTGATATAGAAAATAATAACTATGCTTGGACCTTTTGGTTGATTTTGTCCTGTTGCTCATTTTCTATTACAGTTTTAAAAAGTACACGTGTACATGCAAATCTGTCAAAAATGGTAAAAAGGCATTAAAGGAAAATAAGTGGTCTGACAGCTTTTGTCTCCTAGACTGCAGTGTATCCAGGTAGATCTGAGATTTTCTTACCATCTCTGCAGCAGTTAGATTTTTATCTATAACAGTTTGCTAGGTAATAGACAACACTCCTGTTAACACATATCTTCTATTGTTAACCTTCGTTTTGCATGTCCCACCAAAACGTTGGTCCCTTTCAAAATCGTGCATCAGCATCTGAATGTAATCATGATCCCCTGGTGACATGAACTCCTTTAAACAAGTGATGGAACTAGCTGCTCCACAAGTGACATGAACTATGTTTAACCTGTGGAGGAAATAGCTGATCCACAAGTGACATGAACTCGATAAATCCAGTATGGGAAAGATCTGCTCTACAAGGAACATAAACTCCATTAAACCTGTGGAGAAACTAGCTGCTTCGCTTGAAACACGATCTCCCTTAAACCCGTAGAAGGACATGCTGCTTCAATTGGGACTTGAACTCCGTTGAACTTGTGTAGAACTAGCTGTTTCAAAAGAGACACGAACTCCCTAAAATCAAGAGGAGTAACTAGCTATTTCACTAACGACATATGCCCCTAAAGGAGGAACTAGCTTTTCAAAAAGTGACCTGAAATCCCTAAAATCAGAGGAGGAACTTGCTATTCCACTAATGACATAAACTCCCCAAAAGCAGGGGAGGAACTAGCTATTTCACTAATGACATGAACTCCCTAAAATCATAGGAGGAACTAGCTATTACATTAATGAAATGAACTAGCTAAAATCAGAGAAGGAACTAGCTATTCCACTAATGACATGAACTCCCTAAAATCAGAGAAGGAACTAGCTATTCCACTAATGACATGAACTCTCTAAAAGCAGAGGAGGAACTAGCTACTCCACTAATGACATGAACTCCCTAAAAGCAGAGGAGGAACTATCTATTCCACTTATCACATGAACTCCATAAAATCAGAGGAGGAACTAGCTATACCACTAATGACTTGAACTACCTAAAATCAGAGGAGGAACTAACTATTCCACTAATGACATGAACTCCTAAAAGGAGGATCTAGCTGTTCCACTAATGACATGAACTCCCCTAAAATCAGAGGAAGAACTTGCTATTCCACTAACGACATGAAGTCCCTGAAATCAGAGGAGGAACTAGCTATTCCATTAACGACATGAACTCCCTGAAATCAGAGGAGGAACTAGCTATTCAACTAATGACATGAACTCTCTAAAATCAGAGGAGGAACTAGCTATTCCACTAATGACATGAACTCCTAAAAGTTGGAACTAGCTGTACCACTAATGATATGATCTCCCTAAAATCAGAGGAAGAACTAGCTATTCCACTAATGACATGATCTCCCTAAAATCAGAGGAATAACTACCTATTACACTAATGACATGAACTACCTGAAATCAGAGGAGGAACTAGCTATTCCACAAATGACATGAACTCCCTAAAATCAGAGGAGGAACTACCTATTCCACTAATGACATGAACTCTTAAAGGAGGAACTATCTATTCCACTTATGACACGAACTCTCTAAAATCAGAGGAGGAACCAGCTATTCCACTAATGACACGAACTCCCTAAAATCAGATGTGGAACTAGCTATTCCACTTATGACACGAACTACCTAAAATCAGAGGAGGAACTACCTATTCCACTAATAACATGAACTCTTAGAGGAGGAACTAGCTGTACCACTAATGACATGATCTCCCTAAAATCAGAGGAGGAACTAGCTATTCCACTAATGACATGAACTACCTAAAATCAGAGGTGGAACGAGCTATTCCACTAATGACATAAACTCCTTAAAATAAGAGGAGGAACTAGCTATTCCACTTATGACATGAACTCTCTAAAATCAGAGGAGGAACTAGCTATTCCACTAATGACATGAACTCCTAAAAGGAGGATCTAGCTGTTCCACTAATGACATGAACTCCCTAAAATCAGATGTGGAACTAGCTATTTCACTAATGACATATGCTCCTAAAAGAAGAACTAGGTTTTCAAAAAGTGACCTGAAATCCCTAAAATAAGAGGAGGAACTAGCTATTCCACTAATGACATGAACTCCTAAAAGGAGGATCTAGCTGTTCCACTAATGAAATGAACTCCCTAAAATCAGATGTGGAACTAGCTATTTCACTAATGACATATGCTCCTAAAAGAAGAACTAGGTTTTCAAAAAGTGACCTGAAATCCCTAAAATAAGAGGAGGAACTAGCTATTCCACTAATGACATGAACTCCTAAAAGGAGGATCTAGCTGTTCCACTAATAAAATGAACTCCCTAAAATCAGATGTGGAACTAGCTATTTCACTAATGACATATGCTCCTAAAGGAAGAACTAGCTTTTCAAAAAGTGACCGGAAATCCCTAAAAACAGAGGAGGAACTAGCTATTCCACTATTGACACGAACTCCCCTAAAGCAGAGAAGGAACTAGCTATTCCACTAATGACATGAACTCTCTTAAATCAGAGGAGGAACCAGCTATTCCACTAATGACAACGAACTCCCTAAAATCAGAGGTGGAACTAGCTATTCCAATAATGACATGAACTCTTAAAGGAGGAACTAGCTGTACCACTAATGACATGATCTTCCTAAAATCAGAGGAGGAACTAGCTATTCCACTAAGGACATGAAATCGAACCTATAAATACAGAGCTCTAAAGGAGATGCTATTCCACTAAATGATCAGAACACCCTTGAAACTCCTTAAAATAAAAGGAGGGAACTAGCTATTCCACTATTGACATGAACTCCTAAAGGAGATCTAGCTGTTCAAATAATGACATGAAACTCCTAAAACAGATGATGGAACTAGCTATTTCACTAATGACATATGCTCCGAAAGGAAGAACTAGCTTTTCAAAAGTGACCTGAACTCCTAAAACAAGGAGGAACTAGCTATTCCACTAATGACACGAACTCCAAAACAGAGGAAAGGGAACTAGCTATTCCACTAATGACATGAACTCTCTAAAATCATAGGAGGAACTGCTATTCCACTAATGACATGAACTACCTCAAAATCAGAGAAGGAACTAGCTATTCAACTAATGACATGAACTCCTTAAAAGCAGAAGGAGGAACAGCTATTCCATTAATCATCATGAACTCCCTCAAATAGAGAGGAACTAGCTATTCCACTAATGACATGAACTACCTAAAATCAAAGAGGAACTAGCTATTCCATAATGACATGAACTACCTAAATAGCAGACGGGGAACTAGCTATTCCACTAATCACATGAACTACCTAAAATCAGAGGAGGAACTAGCTATTCCATTAATGACATTAACTACCTAAATTCAGAGGAGGAACTAGCTATTCCACTAATGACATGAACTACCTAAAATCAGAGGAGGAACTAGCTATTCCACTAATGACATGAACATCCTAAAATCAGAGGAGGAACTAGCTATTCCACTAATGACATGAACATCCTAAAATCAGAGGAGGATCTAGCTATTCCACTAATGACATGAACATCCTAAAATCAGAGGTGGAACTAACTATTCCACTAATGACATGAACATCCTAAAATCAGAGGAGGAACTAGCTATTCCACTAATGACATGAACATCCTAAAATCAGAGGAGGAACTAGCTATTCCACTAATGACATGAACATCCTAAAATCAGAGGAGGATCTAGCTGTTCCACTAATGACATGAACATCCTAAAATCAGAGGAGGATCTAGCTGTTCCACTAATGACATGAACTACCTAAAATCAGAGGAGGAACTAACTATTCCACTAATGACATGAACTACCTAAAATCAGAGGAGGAACTAGCTTTTCCACTAATGACATGAGATCCCTAAAATAAGAGGAGGAACTACATGTAGCTATTCCACTAATGACATGAACTCCCTAAAATCAGAGGAGGAACTAGCTATTCCACTTATGACATGAACTCCATTTATTATTTTTATTAAAGAGGCTTGATGCAATAAATAAATCTATTGAACATGATTTAGTTGAAGTCATTACTTATAACATACAAGACGCCATCCCTTGATGTTATCGTTAAGAAAATCTGTGTAAAGGAGGACCATGGATTTGGTCTAATTGTCTAAGTCACAATCTAATTCATTTTCTTTGACAGTGACATCAACGTATGCGACTTTTCACCAAATGTTTGCTTGCCAAGAAAAAACATGACAGGTGTCACTAGTGGACCAGAATATTCTTACCCTTCCAGAGCTCATGTGATCACCCGTTTTTGATTAAGTTGATATTTCTCATATCTTAGCTTTTCTGTGTGGAGTTGTGTGTACTGATGTTTGATTTTTGATTTTGTTCTTTCATAGCCATTGCATCGTCTGCTTTTCTTTAAGAAAACTTTTAAATGCCCTTCTGTATCTTTGATCTGCAACTTTTTCAGTTTAAGAATATTTTTGATGCTTTTGGAATGTCCTTTATATATATATAAAAAACTAGATGTGTCAAAGCGACACGAATGGCCCTGTCCCAAAAAGTTGAAAAATCTGCAATTTCAATATAAACACATGTAAACACAAACATGATGGAAGTCTCGCATATCAAAAATCAGCTCAAAATCTGAAGGGGAATTGAGAAAAAAATCTGTATAACTGTGATTTTCAACAATTTCAGCAAAAATTAGTGGAGAGGAACGAAACTTAAACTTGACCTATAACTCATCATGGTTTATAACTCACATACCAAAAATCAGCCCAACATTTGAAAGCGTTTAGAAAAAAAGTCTGAATAACTGTGATTTTCAACAATTTCTCAAAGTCCAAAGCCCCTAATTTCGGCAAAAATTAGTGGAGCGGAAGGAAACTTAAACTTAATCTGTAACTTATCATAATTAACTCACACACCAAAAATCAGCCCAATATCTGAAGGCGTTTAGAAAAAAGTCCGTATAACTGTGATTTTGAACAATTTCTCAAAGTCCAAAGCCCGTAATTTCGGCAAAAATTAGTGGAGCGGAAAGAAACTTAAACTTGACCTGTAACTCATCGTAGTTAACTCACATACCAAAAAATCAGCCAAATATCTGAAGGCGTTTAGAAAAAAAGTCCGAAATACTGTGATTTTGAACAATTTCTAAAAGTCCAAAGCCCGTAATTTCGGCAAAAATTAGTGGAGCGGAAGGAAACTTAATCTTGATCTGTAACTTCTCATAGTTAACTCACATACCAAAAATCAACCCAATATCTGAAGATGTTTAGAAAAAAAGTCTGTATAACTGTGTTTTTAAAAAATTTCTCAAAGTCCAAAGCCCGTAATTTTGGCAAAAATTAGTGGAGTGGAACGAAACTCATACTTGATCTGTTACTTATCATAGTAAACTCACATACCAAAAATCAGCCCAATATCTGAAGGCGTTTAGAAAAAAAACCCGTATAACTGTGATTTTCAACAATTTCTCAAAGTCCAAAGCCCGCAATTTCAGCAAAAAATAGTGGAGCGGAACAAAACTTAATCTTAATCTGTAACTTATCATTGTTAACTCACATACCAAAAAATCAGCCCAATATCTGCAGGCGTTTAGAAAAAACCTCTGTATAATGGTTTGTTGTGGAATGACGGAATGACGGAATTGCGGAATTTCAGACAAGGGTAAAACTATATGGCACTGACAACTTTGTTGCGGGGCCATAAAAACTGTATACAGGCTCCTGACCTGGGACAGGCGTACACATACAGCATATGGCGGGGTTTAACATGTTACATGCAGCGGGTGAAAGTATCCTCAAGCAAATGTGGGTTTGTTATTTAAATACAAGTGCATTAATGATATCGTATTAAAAGAAAAAAAAACTGTTAAAATGTACAATTTAAATACATTTATAATACACAGTAACTATACATGATAAATCATAATGAGAATCACACAATCAAAACACAGCTTGTTTATATGTTAAAATTATGGTGAACATATATATACAATTTCATTATTAATACTATGTGTACTTATAGATGGTGTCCTATATAAAGGGAGACAACCTTTTAGATATGCACTTCTGCAATAAAAAAAGAATTAAAAAATGGGAAATACCGACCATGTTGCACCCTAATGGGCAGTGAAGGTCAGTAAAAACCAACTTTTTAGTAATTATTTGTTTGATCATAAATCAGTTTGAATTGTTTCACATTTTTTCATGTTGGGCTTTTTTTAGCTAACAATAAATCGATTTTGCTATTTTATGAATGCGTTACAGTAGGCGTTACTTGCTTAAATTCACATGATTTTACCATTTGGTGGATAGCTTTCTCATTGAATCACACATTATTTTCTTATTTTTCATTCTGATCAGTGATTATTACAAAAACAGGTCTCTATTTGTTGAAATATAGAAATACACAGCTGAGTCTTGCTTGTTTCTGCTGAAATACATGTACACCATATTCCTCCTCTTTGAATATTGAGGTCATTAGCAAGTTCTTGAGTAAATACTCCTTGCTTTAGGAAGAGGAAACTTTAACATAAGTAAGCTTTTATTGCTGCTGGAAAAAAATAAACAAAGAAGTTACATAATTTGTTTCTAATTGTAATTACAAATTTTATATTAAAGGGGCACTAGCTGTCAAATTCATGGTCACCGATTTGACTCAAATTCTCATAGTTGATTTATTACAATGTAAAACATTTATCCAAACTACCAAAAGTCTAAAATAAACAGTTTACAGAGCATGGTGTAGATAATATGTAGGTTCGTTTCGTGTGTATTTTAGCACAGACGCCATCTAATTAACTATCGATTTGTCCACAGATGACCATATAAGCGATGTAAACATAAATAACGATATGAATAGATTAAACCAACACGTGCAATTGGATTTTATAGTTCTGTTTGATTTGATCTTATAGATTAAAAATTTATGTTTATCATTGTTTTTAACCGTATAAGAATGATTTTATATAGATTGAATCAGTAATCAAATGATTTACCGTAGTTTCACTTTCATTGTTGACATTCTTTTTCTTTAAATAACCTGTACACGTATAATGCATGCGTTGTCAAACTCTAGCTAGGGGTTAAATTGAAGTTCACATGAATACGGATTTAATGAGGTCGGCTAATTCACTTGCAAGTGAAGGAGTAATTATCAATGTTTCTTCGCTTAATTTGACAAAATTGAACCATTTTGGATGCTAAAAGCGAATTATTATTTCACTATTTCACTTTCATTATTGATTGAAGAAAAAAAATCTTACTTAAGATTTTTATATATCTCGTAGCTAGTGCCCCTTTAAAGACCAAAGATTGGAAAAACAGTCCTGAAGTTAATGAAATGTTTTCAGAATAAGAAAAGTAATCATTTCCATCTTCATGTTTGTATATGCAAACTATTTAAAAACAATAAACAGTATCTGCATTTTTATATTACTTTATCATATAAGGGAACATACACTTAAATAATAAACACATTTTACAACATTATGGGTTATTGCATGAATACTGTTTCGATAGAGTTTTATAATGCACGAGCTTGCCAATGTTCCAGGATTTTATGAATCAATAACAAAAAGGTTAACTCAATTAATCATGTTAATTATCCAGAAACATCAAAATTTTCAATTTTTCAAACATTCAAGTAACATTACACTGGAACAGTAAACATGAATGTATTCTGTCTTAATGGAGCAAACATATTCCAAAACATAATTCCTGGCGTAACATTGTCAAAAAATCGTATTTAGACCCATTCATTTGTCAAATCAAAATAACAATATAGTACGGAAAACAAATATATGAAAACAATTGCATAAAGAACATACCCGAAAGCTTTCTGTCAGACAGTCTCTTAACATTGTTGTATCAAATGGAGGGACAATTAGACAGGCAAGGACTTTGCATATGTCCCCAGCAGCACGCAGAATATATGGAACAAGCTTGTAAAATGCAAAAGTGTAGGTATTTTAGAAACATTAAGGCCGGAATGCACTTTAGTTGGTTTCACCTTAGCTGTAGTCAACTTTTTCTCCATATTGCACTATTGTTATAACTGTACTCTGGTGTTCAATTTCAAGCTATAAAACATTTGTTTGGTTTCTTCGATGTTTTTCCCTTATTTCTCAATTCTTCTGATTCTCCAAGTGTATTCGGATCAACATTCCTTAAAACTTCCTGTAAACAAAGTACTCCTCTCCCAATGCTAACTAAAGCCTGGACCAGTACCCGTATTGTAGGTTTCACTTTTCTGTCTTCTCTCCATGCGAATAATACCTCTCTATTCTGAGCTGCTAAATCACTGGGATTATTGCTCTGAATATTTTCCAAGGTTACAATTGACAACCCGATGGCAGCGCCAAGTTGAAAATATACTTGACCAATTTTGGGTGCTAGTTTATCTAGTATCTCATCCGTCGGTATAAGCTCTAGATATTCCAAAGGAATGTCTGAAATTTAAATACGAATTGATGTAGATTATTTTTCAAATATTGCATGTTCAATAATATAAATATAGTTTTGTTTAGCAGTTAGCAGGTGCATATCTGCAAAAATAATGTAATAACTAATGCATATTAAAAAGATTTTCTTATAGTTATAACATATAAATATAACACAAGAGTGCACACACTGAAATGTCTCGCCTTCTTTACTAATCATTGATTATGTTGATACTTCTAAATATAAAGCTTTATTGACTGTCACATAAACTTCAACATTAACCAAAAAAACTAAACATTGATCAATGAACCATGAAAATGAGGTGAAGGTCAGATGAACCATATGCCAGGCAGACATGTACAGCTAACAATGCTTTTATACAACAACTATAGTTGACCTATTGCTTATAGTTTAAGAAAATAGACCAAACACAAAAACCTAACACTGAGCAATGAACCGTGAAAACCAGGTCAAGGTCAAATAAAACCTGCACGACTGACATATAGATCACAAAATATTTCCATACACCAAATATAGTTAACCTATGACATATAGTATTAGATAAAAAGACCAAAACTCAAAAACTTAACTATAACCACTGAACCATGAAAATGAGGTCAAGGTCAGATGACACCTGCCAGTTGGACATGTACACCTTACAGTCCTTCCATACACCGAATATACTAGACCTATTGCTTATAGTATCTGAGATATGGACTTGACCACCAAAACTTAACCTTGTTCACTGATCCATGAAATGAGGTCGAGGTCAAGTGAAAACGCCGCCGTAGCCGCCGCCGGATCACTATCCCTATGTCGAGCTTTCTGCAACAAAAGTTGCAGGCTCGACAATAATTGCATGATCCATCAAATGAATGAATGCATTTATGGATTTAGCGATCTTGATACCCTAAATTGATTTATAAGACTAGAAAAAGTTTACAATATGCTTTATCTGACTTATATACTGTAACCTCAACATGTACTGCTTAGGTGTAATACCCCCAAATCATGGTACGTCACATCCGGTTACATACGAAAGTAGGTCGAATAAAATATTCCCTTGAATTTGACAGTTGTAGGTTATTAATCCTACATTTCATTGCAGTAAAAACATTTCTGTGTCATAAAAATAATACTTGGGTATTTCAAAACACCATTATTTTTTATTTGGGATTTCTATAGAAAAATTTGTAATCTTGAGGTACCATGGTGACTAAACCTTGTACACAGATAAAATAAGGGGAGACATTTGATTGGTTAACTTCCAATGATGGTTATTTTCTTATATGCAATGAAATGTTATGTGAAATTTTGTCTATAGTACTGGACAGGATAAAACTTTACTCATAAGTATTTCTTTATTTGAAACAAAGATAAATTCTGCACATTTTTATGAAAAGTGCAAATTTAACAAAGACTAATAGGGGAAAATCAATGGTATTACACCTAATATGGGAAGCTGTACATGCACCTTTGACCTTGTGAGTAACCTCATGTGTTAAAATTTCTTGCTATTTAAGTAAAATATTACAAATAATGAAATATTCTGAGTGGATTGAGTCATCAAAACACATTTTATGAGAAAATTGTCTTGAAATAGGACTCTACCATGAATATTCAGTTGAGGTTTTTTTTGTTTTTTTTTTTTGGGGGGGGGGAGAGCTTTTTCTCTTTACTTCTTATATTCTGCTATGATAGATCATTTTCCTAGGAAATACTTAAATACATATATAGTTCTAAGTAGATGAAATTATTTCTAATGTTGTAATGACAAATTATTCACCAAAAGAGAAGCTTTTTATGTTCCTCTCTGGAACGCGACGTAAATTTAATTTTTACGAAAGGACTTATTGAAACCTCCTTGGAGACAGTAAACTTGTATATAAATTGTTCATTCTGCTAAAATGCTTCAATTACTCGTTTCTTATAACATCTCTTCCATAAATGAGTGAAAGTTACCCCATTATTTTTATTTATTGGCCTGAAAAATGTTAGTTTTGAGGAAATGAGAGGTATAAATTGACTAAAAGAGACCTTATAAAGAAGACAAAGAGGTCCATCAGTGGTATTTATCTTCCTAAAATCATCTTGTGTGTCATATTCAACTGTTTGTAGGCAGATAAGATAGATATTTGATCATTTATTGGTCCACACTCTATTATATCTTGATGCGGCTTGGTTTGGATTTGTCGAAGAAATTTTGCTCGAATCGCTGTAGATGTGGTCTTTCATTATACTAGATTTTTCTCAAACTGTTGAACTGATTATGACAAAACTTGACAGAAACGCTGGAAATAACCAGTATTACAAAGGGAAAAAGTCACATTCAGTTTATTGAACCATGATGTCTTCTTTTAGGTGTAGTGAGAAATTGCATCCCATTTCACCTTTCACATTAAAGTGAAGTATTCTTGACTTATGCGTTTTATTTTAACCATGCACAATGACTTAATTACAAATTAAACAACTCACTAATCTCAATACAAACGTAAATATTATCACTGTCCTGTTTAAAATGTTAACTGTTATTGCATTATTGACATTTACAAATGAACACAAAATGCTAAAATGATGATCCACAGGGCGCAGCTTTATACGACTGCAGAGGTTGAACCCTGAACGGTTGGGGCAAGTATGGACACAATATTTAAGCTGGATTCAGCTCTAAATTTGGATTGTGATGAAATAGTTGACACAGCATAGGTTTCTGACACAGAATGAATGTGGTCTAATGAACTTAAAATTTTTGTTTTGCCTTTGAGCAATTCACTATGCTGTTGAATATTATTTCTCTCAAAAAATGTTTGAAGAAATTTTCTTTTTATTTATGAAATCTGAAATGAGAAAAATTGACCCCCCCCCCCCCAATTTTTTTTTCACATCCCCCTTTCCCTTATTCCAAAACTGATCTCAATTCAAATTTCTAATGGAGTTTGCAACAATAACTGCTCATTTAAATACATCATAAAATATTAAAATGTGAAAAAAGTGCTTGTAATTACTGAATGGTAAAGATTGTTTTAATTTATCAGTTGGTAGTAAAAGTGAATATACATTGTATATTGTATAAAACAATGATTTAAGTTGATTCCACTACTATTCTGGACAAAGAAAGATAACTCCAATTGAAAATTTCTTGCTATTGCACAATATTGTGCAATTAGATATTTCTTGCTATTGCGCAATACTGTGCAATTGAAAATACTTGCTATTACACAATACTGTGCAATTGAAGATTTCTTGCTATTGCACAATAATGTGCAATTGAAGATTTCTTGCTATTGCTGAATACTGTGCAATTGAAAATTTCTTGCTATTGCACAATACTTAATATAATAATTTTGGATCCTGATTTGGACCAACTTGAAAACTGGGCCCATAATCAAAAATCTAAGTACATGTTTAGATTCAGCATATCAAAGAAGCCCAAGAATTCAATTTTTGTTAAAATCAAACTTAGTTTAATTTTGGACCCTTTGGACTTTAATGTAGACCAATTAGAAAACGGGACCAAAAATTAAGAATCTACATACACAGTTAGATTTGGCATATCAAAGAACCCCAATTATTCAATTTTTGATGAAATCAAACAAAGTTAAAATTTTGGACCCCAATTTGGACCAACTTGAAAACTGGGCCAATAATCAAAAATCTAAGTACATTTTTAGATTCAGCATATCAAAGAACCCCAACGATTCAATTTTTGGAAATCAAACTAAGATTAATTTTGGACCCTTTGGACCTTAATGTAGACCAATTTGAAAACGGGACCAAAAATTAAGAATCTACATACACAGATAGATTCGTCATATCAAAGAACCCCAATTATTCAATTTTTGATGAAATCAAACAAAAGCTTCATTGTTGGCCCTTTGAGCCCTTTGTTCCTAAACTGTTGGGACCAAAACTCCCAAAAATCAATCCCAACCTTCTTTTTATGGTCATAAACCTTGTGTTTAAATTTCATAGATTTCTATTTACTTATACTAAAGTTATCGTGCGAAAACCAAGAAAAATGTTTATTTGGGCCCCTTTTTGGCCCCTAATTCCTAAACTGTTCGGACCAAAACTCTCAAAATCAATCCCAACCTTCCTTTTGTGGTCATAAACCTCGTGTTTAAATTTCATTGATTTCTATTTACTTATACTAAGTTATTGTGCGAAAACCAAGAATAATGCTTATTTGGGCCCTTTTTTGGCCCCTAATTCCTAAACTGTTAGAACTAAAACTCCCAAAATCAATCCCAACCTTCTTTTCGTGGTCATAAACCTTGTGTCAAAATTTCATAGATTTCTATTTACTTATACTAAAGTTATGGTGCGAAAACCAAGAAAATGCTTATTTGGGCCCTTTTTGGCCCCTAATTCCTAAAATGTTGGGACCAAAACTCCCAAAATCAAACCCAACCTTCCTTTTGTGGTCATAAACCTTGTGTTAAAATTTCATAGATTTCTATTCACTTTTACAAAAATTAGAGTGCGAAAAACTAAAAGTATTCGGACGACGACGGACGACGACGATGACGACGCCAACGTCATATCAATATACGACCAAAAAATTTTCAATTTTTGCGGTCGTATAAAAACGAGTTTCTAGGGGTAATAACTCCAAAATGATCTGTTCATTTTTTATTTCAGTTCAGCAGGAGAAAGTAAATTATATGTTGATCAATTATTATCGTCTCTATCAGGTTTGTTCTAACTAGTTTGAGGTATTAGTCAAAAACTGCATACTAGCCATGTTCTATTTCTAACAAACAGTGTTATGATATTGATATTGTACAGCGTCTTTTTGTATGTTGTGATGTTATCATGTTTCATTGTTTACAAGACAAATATAATTTACACCTATGTTAATGTAATTGTCTGTGTTATATTTTGAAGGAAAAAAACATGAAGTCTACCATGTTTACCATTCAACATCAATACATACCTGTCTCTGCTCTTCTTTCCCTTTTTACCTACAACAAATAAATATTATGACAACATATTCACCCTGGAAAAAGTAAGTTAACAAACATTACGATCTCCCACGAAATTGGAATCAAAAGTCCATGATCACGTACACCATATACATACCAAGACAGCACAAAAACCATATACATGTTAGCGGCAATAAGTAAAATTAGGCATTAAGCTTAAATCCTAGGCAATAAGCTAACGCCTAGGCATTAAGTTATTGCCTGAAATTTTTGGGCATTAAGCTTATTGCCTGAAATCTGATGATGATTATTCATCCTATTGCCGAACATAATTTTAGGCAATAAGTAAACTCTGGAATTTATGCATATTGGGTGATTTATTCTTGATGTAGAGTCGTTTATAAATATACATTCATTTGACAGATCTTCAAATTTAGTAAGTTTATTTAGTAATTTTAGCAGTTGAAAAACAGAATTAACTCATACTTTTTTCATGTTTGTGTGGTATTACTAAGTATCAAAAAGACTTAAAAAAAGTAATTGTATCCAATTGAAAAAGGGGGCAGATTCTATAGAATAATTATAATTATATTTATTTGAAAATTTGTAAACTTCATTAGTCAAGCTAGTTTGAACTGGTCAAAAGTAGACCAAATTAAGATATGATTTTTTTTATCACACCATTTTCCATTTTTTTTTATTGGATAAGTAGATTGTATTTGTTAATAGTTCCAAAATTTGGGATAACAAAATGATTTTTTAACACAAATTTCTATCAAGGTTTTATATTTCTAAATTATTATTTGATGCATTTTAAAATATAAATAACATATTTTATAAGTGAATTTATTTCTGATCTCTTTTGGAGATTTGTCATATTGGTAATCATGCCAAATCTTCTTTTTTATATTTAGAATGACACTGGGCCCTGTACTTTTGCATCGTTAAAATCGGTGAAATTCGATTTTTTTTCTTCTGCTCGTTTTCAAACGTATGTTATTTGCAGTAATAAAATAAAATAGTTGAAGTATTCAGTATTTATATGAAAGATGCACGAGATTTTCCTATGAACTTTTAAGTATGAAACCGTGACGCTTCGAATTCAGGTCCCTCAAAGCATAAAATGATTTTACCGATTATATATTTAATTTTAACTATTTACAATTATTTTGTTCAATTCTAGTAATATAAAACGTAATTATATTTTTTTACTTATATTTTGTTTCAAAGAGTTTAGATCTACAATTTTAATATAAAAATTATTTATAACCTTTCATTTAAAACTAATAAATATTTTCTAATGATTAATCGGTTTATGAATTAAAGTTTTTGGTTGAATTTGATATAATATTTCATTTTTTTCATTTGCTATTTTCTTTTACGCCAATACTTAGGACATCCCAGCTAATATAATCCTCAGATAGCTTCGATGTGCAGCATACTGAGAAATGTCGTAAGTCGATCCTAACTAGATCATATTTTCTGTCCTAAGAATATCTTATAGGACTAATCTTAGGACAGTGTCGATAAACAGGCCACAGTTATCATAATGTTATTATGTAACAAATGTATTTTAATTTAAAAATGAATAAATGTCTTTTATTTACCTGCATTTACATTTTAGGCATTAAGCTTAATGCCTGCACACATTTTTCAGGATTTAAGCTTAAATCCTAGGATTTAAGACTAATGCCTAACATCATTTAGGCAGTAGACTTACTGCCTAGGCGTTAGCTTATTGCCTAGGATTTAAGCTTAATGCCTAATTTCACTTATTGCCGCTAACATACATACCAAGATGATACATGCACCATGTACATGCCAATTGCAGTATCAACAATGACTAAATTTGATTTATCATCTTTTGTTGATTGTTGAAAACTGAAATCAGGATATAGTGTTATAAGTGTATTCAATTTCCAGATGAATGCGTTATCTGTATGAAAATTTGAATGGAGAACATTCATACATAACTTAACATTTCAGCTTTGTGTATAGACATAGCAATGGATTTACTTAATTTAATATCCCTTTTAACAGATCTTGAAATATTCAAATAAATACTGAGAGTCCTAAATAGGACGATAATATCATGTGTTAATTAGGTTGTTCTAAAATAGTCTTCAAGGTGGCAAACATATTGTGCAAATACAACATAGATGGGATTAGAGGTCTACCAAAACTGATTATCAATCTTAATTATATTCAAAGGTTTTGGTATCAGAATAATTACCTTGAACATATTCAGGCTAACCATTTCATATTCAAATGTATTCATATAAACGACACATACACCATGGACATACAAAGAGGACGCAAACACCATGTGCATACAAAGACGACACAATTTTTTTACACCACCTACATACCAAGACAACACATGCATCATATACATACCAAGACAACACATACAACATGTAAATACCAAGACAGAACATACACCATCTACATACCAAGACGACACATACATCATCAACCTACCAAGATGACACATGCATCATGTAAATACCAAGACAGAACATACACCATCTTCATACCAAGACAACATATATACATCATCTACCTACCAAGACAACACATACAACATCTACATAGTAAGAAAACACATACACAATCTACATACCAAGACAACACATACATCATGTAAATACCAAGACAGAACATACACCATCTACATACCAAGACGACACATATACCATCTACATACCAAGACGACACATTAATAATAATAAGACAATACATATTCAATATACATACCAAGACAAAACATACACCAAATACATACCAAGACGATACATACAAAACTAAATACAAAGACAACATATAAACCATATAAAAATGACACATACACAAATACATACCAAGATAATACATACATCATATAAATACCAAGACGATCGATACATACAACATTTTATACCAAGACAACAAATAAACCATATACATACCAAGACGATCGATACATACAAAAATTTATGCCATTTATAAACCATATAAATACCAAGATGACACATACACAAATACATATACCATACACATACAAAGACAACACATACACCATATACATGTACATACCAAGACGATATATGCAAAACTTCATACCATGACCACACATGTTCCATATAACATACAAAGAACTCACATACACCATATATATACCAAAACGTTACATAAATATAAATGTTAATTAAAGAACCTTAGTGAGCACGCTCACATACCCACGTCCCCACATTGTCATTGGAGAAATTAAATAAGTAAAAGAAACAAAAATTGTATAAGAAAAAATACTGAATAATAATTTCCTGTCAATATACACATGTACATCTACATAGTATGTCCTAATTATCTACAAAATTTCATGAAATTCTGTTGTGTGTTTTCAGAGGAGTTGAGATGACAAACTGTTGCAGAAGTACATTGAAGCAAATAAGTTCAAAGGGGCATAACTCCTAGAAAAAAAATTGAATCGTAATTTCCTGTTGATATGCACATCTACGTAGTATGTCCTTATTATCTACAAAGTTTCATGAAAATTCTGTTCTGTGGTTTCAAAAGAGTTGAGATGACAAACTGTTGAAGTAGTACCTTAAAGCAAATAAGTTCAAAGAGGCGTAACTCCTAGAAAAAAAATTAAATCGTGATTTCCTGTCGATATGCACATCTACATAGTATGTCCTTATTATCTGAAAAGGTTTCATGAAATTCTGTTAGGTAGTTTCAGAGGAGTTGCGATGACAAACTGTTGCAGTAGTACATTGAAGCAAATAAGTTCAAAGGAGCGTAACTCCTAGAAATAAAATTGAATCGTAATTTCCTGTCGATATGCACAACTACATAATATGTCCTTTTCATATAAAAAGATTTCGTGAAATTCTGTTGTGTGGTTTGAGAGGAGTTGCGATGACAAACTGTTGCAGTAGTACATAAAAGTAAATAAGTTCAAAGGGGCATAACTCCTAGAAAAAAAATTGAATCGTAATTTCCTGTCGATATGCACATCTACATAGTATGTACTTATTATCTGAAAAGGTTTCATGAAATTCTGTTGTGTGGTTTGAGAGGAGTTGCGCTGACAAACTGTTGCAGTAGTACATTAAGCAAATAAGTTCAAAGGGGCGTAACTCCTAGAAAAAAAATTGAATCGCAATTTCCCGTCGATATGCACAACTACATAGTATGTCCTTATTATCTGAAAAGGTTTCGTGAAATTCTGTTGTGTGGTTGAGAGGAGTTGCGATGACAAGAAACAGGACTGACGGACGGACTGACAGACGGACGGACGGGTCAAAAACATTATACCCTCCGCAACTTCGTTGCATGGGGTATAATTAAGTTGTTGTTTTAAAACATACTTCAAGTGGGCAAACATAGTGTGCAAATACAACATAAATGGGAATGGAGGTCTACCATTACTGCATATCAATAATAATTGTATTCAAAGGTTTTGGTATCAGAATGATTACCTTGAACATATTCAGGCTAACCATTTTATATTCAAATGTATTCATATGTTATTATGTGGGCTTTTGTGTAATACTGTGTGCAAGTAAAACAATTTAATTGAGCTCACTTTGACATACACATATCATATATAACGATATTGATATAAGAAAGTGTACACAAAGCCAAAATATCAGACTTAAAATCACATTATAATGTCCAACGAAACAAAAACTGTATCGATCAAATCATAATTTCCCCTACAACTAAAACTCAATAGCACATGATGATTTTTAAAAAGTAAGATGTAATTAGTTTCACACAGACTTAGTAGTTTTGAAATTAAAACAATCAAAAACTGATCCTTTTAGAAAAGGCATAAATATACAGCTACATAAATTAGGTCAGATTATCTGCCCTTACACAATTTTGTTAGAATATATACAAATAAGGAAAGAATTATCTCCTACTAATCAAACTGATCCACTTTTCATAACCATTGATAAGAAACCTCTGGAGAGACAATATTTCATCACTTGTATTAAAAAAGTACTGGATATATGTGGTTTCAACTCGAGTCATTATAATGGTCATAGTTTTAGAATTGGGGCAGCTACTAGTGCTGGTAAGGCAAAAATAGAAGATCACTTGATAAAAACATTAGGGCGCTGGACTTCAGATAGTTACACCAGATACATTAGGGTAACTCCAGCATCTATTAAAACAGCTCAAAGTAGGTTAGGTAGAATTTAAGGGAATGATTATTTTCAAATGTTCCATACGCATGTTTTTTACAGAGTTTCTGGATGATATTGTTTTTGTTTGACAATTGATTTTGATATTGTGTTATTATTATGTGATAACTTTAATTATTATTATTTTTTATTTTTTTATTTTCATGGCTTTATTGAAGGTACCCCCTCCCTTACCTCACAAATCCTTGGGGACACTCAGCTGTTACCATCTGTGTTATGGACATTTATGAAATTTTATCACTGGTTGTTTCAAAAATTTCACTCATCCCCCAAAAATTTCTGGGGATAAACTGTCAAATTTCATACAAATTCATTCCAACACCAATTCAACATAAACACTACTAGGCTTCCTCATAGCCTCCTTATAGGCTTCCTCATTGTCTCATTATAGGCTTCCTCATAGCCTCATAGGCATGATAGCCTCTAGGAATGATAGCCTCATAGGCTTCCTGATAGCCTCTATGCATTTATTTTGAACCATCGTTCCAATTGGATTAGTGTGATGTCAATCCAGGGGTCTATACTTTGCTACTTTCAGTATGCACATAGCTAGGCTCTTGGTTTAGGCATGGAGCAAAAAATTTAATTTTTTAGCTGAGTAGTTTCCCCAAGGGCCAAATTATAATTGTGATGTATATAATATAAAAGTTGTAATTAAATTATGATTTATGTTTAATTCAAACATGGATACCAATGGCATTGCTACACAGTATTTCCCAGGAGTTTATTTACAAGATAGGTTATAGCAGGAAAATTAGGTCGATAATAATGTGAGCACTAAATCCTTAATTTTACAAGTTCAAATGGTGTGTTCTGAAAGAAATCAGGGGTAATTAAATTATTTAAATTACTATGAAATTACTATGAACTCATTATGTGTGACTTTGAGGATTTTGTTCACTGACACATTTATTAGCAAAATTGAAACATAGGGCAGAAAGTTGCATCAGATGGTTTAATTGTCAGGTCAAAGAATTTGCAAAAGATATGAGGTTGGATGTTTGCTCAGGTGTTAACACACATTTCCCTATTACATAACAGATTACCAAAGTAAAGATACAGTATAAATAACAGACAATTAAAATAAGATTAGAACAGCATCACATCAAACAGAAATCGATTTACCCGAAAAATATTTACAAAGAATCAGAACACAATGCAAACATGGAACAAATGACAATTAAACATATTCAGGATCATTTCTGAGAATTTTGTATAAAAGCATACCTGTCAACCTGTGACGATGAAAATGCAGGTCATGACCTGCATTGAAGAATCAAATCTCAGGTCATAACGCGTACGAACTTTTTCGAGCTGAATTTCAGTATTTATGGTACATTTTCTTATAATGTATATATCAAAGATACCAAAACATCAATGCATGTTCACTTGGTTAAAGGGAAACTTCGCAAAAAAATCAAAAATTGATATTATGTTTATTCTGTATAAAAATGCTCAAATTCATAGATATTAAAGTTTTATTCTGCTAGATAAGAGATCACCATCGATTTTAAATTTAGAGTATCAATTCTCTGCGGTCGCCATTTTGTCACCTTCTCCGAGTTGCAGTCAAGATATGTCTAAGGACCAAAACAACAGTAACCCGATGTAGTCGTAATTGCGTGTCGATATCTCGTCAATCGTACGGTTGTTTTATCCGACTAGTTAACTAACTTGATATGGAAAATTTTTATTCTTTTTTTTTAAATAACCAGGATCTGTTATTTTTAGACTGATAATATAGGAATTAGTGAAAAAGTCAAAATTTCAAATCATAAATAAGTCTTCCGTGAAACTTGAATTGTTTTCGGAAATCTAATTAGTTCATAATTCTTTTATGTAATAAACTTTATTCAAATAAATTAGGATCTTCGCTCCACTGATCACCCGTAAGGCTAAAGGTATTACTCCCAAAGGTATTGGAGGGGTGTGAGGTGACACGTCCAGGTATTCAAGCGATTTCCTGTCGAGTTTGCAAATTCATGCATCGTTTCACTTCTTAGTGTATTGATAAGTGCACACGGCCGATAACTTATAACTTTCCATTTTGAACTATTAGGTGTATAATATACATCTCTGTCTTGCGTGTCCGAAAGTGATATTACTAAACTCATACGCTTTGTTTATGAATAACATTTCTGGTGAAAAGAAATTTATTTTATAAAATATAAATAATACCAAAAAAAACAAAAAACAGATTTGATGAAATAAAAATCTATATACGTATTTTTTCCAAGTGTAAATTTGGTAAAATGTAATATATACTCGTTGTCAATGGTGAAGGCCAGAAATATTGATTTAAAAAAATGTACGCACTTGTCGACCATTCGTATATACGCCTGGATTATAAGTTACGGAACTATAGCGCAAATTAAGATCGATATATACATGTATACATAGAACACAAGAAAGAAACATACATTTTGCGTAAATTGGGGTAAAAGTTTTGTAAAATGACAAGTTCACGTATGCCAACAGTATGTAATCATCAAATGTCGATAGCCTATTGTATACCAAAAGAAGAAGAAGAAGAGATTTAAATACTGGTCGATATATAACTTTATTTGGCTCATCGAAGTTATGGACATTTATATATCAATTAGATTGTTCTCGAAAAAAGGAAGAAATTCGCCATCATCACAATTGTTCCGACATGCATGTAATATATATATGCAACTGGAAGTACACTAATATCGAGGGATGTGAATATTTTCCAGGAAAACTATAGAGTATCAAAGTTTCAAATCAATTTCGGGATTTATTTTCTCTCTTGATATTCAATGACAGCAATTTGCAGAATAAACTGCTTGTCCGCTTTACTGGTTTCTTGCCAGTTGAAACAGACTTATAATTACATTAAACTAGAGGCTCTAAAGAGCCTGTGTCGCTCACCTTGGTCTATGTGAATATTAAAGGAAGCAGATGGATTCATGACAAAATTGTATTTTGGTGATAGTGATGTGTTTGTACATCTTACTTTACTGAACATTCTTGCTGCTTAAAATTATCTCTATCTATAATGAACTTGGCCCATTAGTTTCAGTGGAAAATGTTAGTAAAAATTTACAAATTTTATGAAAATTGTTAAAAATTGACAATAAAGAACAATAACTCCTAAGGGGGTCAATTGACCATTTCGGTCATGTTGACTTATTTGTAAATCTTACTTTGCTGAACATTATTGTTGTTTACAGTTTATCTCTATCAATAATAATATTCAAGATAATGACCAAAAACAGCAAAATTTCCTTAAAACTAACAATTCAGGGTCAGCAACCCAACAACGGGTTGTGCGATTCATCTAAATATTTCAGAGCAGATAAATGTTGACCTGATAAACAATTTTACCCCATGTCAGATTTGCTCTAAATGCTTTGGGTTTTGAGTTATAAGCCAAAAACTGCATTTTACCCCATGTTCTATTTTTAGCCATGGCGGCCATCTTGGTTCGATGGCCTGGTCACTGGACACATTTTTCAAACTACTAACCCAAAAGATGATTGTGGCCAAGTTTGGATTAATTTGGCCCAGTAGTTTCAGAGGAGAAGATTTTTGTAAAAGATTACTAAGATTTACGAAAAATGGTTAAAAATTGACTATAAAGGGCAATAACTCCTAAAGTGGTCAATTGACCATTTCGGTCATGTTGACTTATTTGTAAATCTTACTTTGATGAACATTATTGCTGTTTACAGTTTATCTCTATCTATAATAATATTCAAGATAATAAGCAAAAACTGTAAAATTTCCATAAAATAACTAATTCAGGGGCAGCAACCCAACAACGGGTTGTCCGATTTGTCTGAAAATTTCAGGGCAGATAGATCTTGACCTGATAAACAGTTTTACCCCATGTTAGATTTGCTCTAGATGCTTTGGTTTTTGAGTTATAAGCCAAAAACTGCATTTTACCCCTATGTTCTATTTTTAGCCATGGCGGCCATCTTGGTTGGTTGGCCGGGTCACCGGACACAATTTTTAAACTAGATACCCCAATGATGATTGTAACCAAGTTTGGTTGAAATTAGCCCAGTAGTTTCAGAGGAGAAGATTTTTGTAAAAGTTAACGACGGACGACGACGGACGACGGGACGCGGACGCCGGACGCCAAGTGATGAGAAAAGCTCACTTGGCCCTTTGGGCCAGGTGAGCTAAAAATAGGGAAAGATGACATTTAATTCGTTCATTTTTTTTTATACATCGTTGGTCAAATAGCTAAAGTATTATATATAGTTACGGTGTGAGACGAAGAGTATTTTAAGAAGGACATTCCCGATTATGTATAAATTTTGTTGTGTTTTCACACTTGAAAAGCATATCTGTTCGTAATTTGTTGATTCCATTCCAATTAGATCCTTTATTTTCCTGTCAATTTTTTAAAACATCTTTTTTCAAATATCTGAAGTATTCTTGTGTTGTGAGATTTAAAATATTTTGATGAGCACATTAATTCCTAAATAGGTAATTAAAGATCACTTTGGATTGACTAAAATATATAATTGTAATTGTTAATGATCTGTTTGAAATATTTAAGGCTGCCGATCCTAATTTGAAATAGTACAATTTTTAGTTCATAAACTCGTGTTTAGAAGGCTATTTTTATTTATAAATACTTCAATTAAAATAATTCAGTATTTTATCGTTACTAAAGTATTCAAAAGTCATAATTCATTAAAAGTGATTTTATGCAAAATATAAAAATATACAACAGCTATCCAGTTATTGTGCGATCTTATTATTCCCGTTAATTAATTTTCAATTATTTTTTTTACATTCATGTGTCTGAATCTTTGTCTGACTCCCGTTTACAATTGATACGAAATGTTCTTCACACCTGAAATGCCAGTGAACCGTGACGCCTAGATTTCACTGAATGAGGATCAAAAGATTAGAATTACATAATGCTAATCTTTTAATTACCTTGAGTTAAACTACGCATTCCACATTCTTTAGGTGTCACAAAACAATACACATTTTTTTGTTTCCACCGTACAATCAAGTGAAAATGATTGCTGGAATGAAGCAAAAAGGTCAGAATACAAACATGTATTTTTAATACACTATCGATCATGTCAGTTTCATATGTTTGTTTTAAGTATTTTTAGAAAAAAAAATCATAAAAATGTTCTATTGTATGATTTACTTTTATTATTAAAATTCGTTTTAAAAAATCCACAGATCTAATTTTAAAAGTTGCATGGCTATCACTTATTTTTCGTTGGTTAATAGCTACACCAAAAGTCGTCGATGCGCTTAAAATCGCGTTATTAGATGGTTAACGAACAAGACTTAAATGAGATATTTTCACTCCCGGCATGCATTAAAGACTTAAACTACGTCACATAAGTCAGGAAGTTTCAAAAAATAAAATTCATAATTCCCAATTTTCTTCTTTATTAGATTTCAAATCAAAATAAAACTTGGTGGATATGTTTTTTATGGTATTATGAACATAATAAGATGAAAAGTGAAAAATCGCGAATTATCCCTTTAAGTCACTTTAAATCCTTTTGATTATTATTTCATTGCACTTTTACATCCACAATTTATTTTTCAAATGTAATTTTAAAATATTTGAGACTACTAGCTATGTGGCTTTTAAACATACCAACACTCCATAGACAAGGAAATTAGACTATGATAAAATATAGTAATACAGTTAAAGAAAGTATAAATGTAAAAAATAATGTTCAACTTTTTTTTTTAAATTGTATAAAAGTATAAAAATAATCAAAAGTTATTTTTCAATATGTATTTGAATTTTATATTTTTATGATTTAATCTTTTTCACCCATAAAACGTAAATATAAGGAATAATTTTGAATGGTGACAAATAAGGGGAAGTAACTCTAGAAATATGTTTGTAAACAAATAGGGCAATTTATTTACGACCTAAAGCTAAGGTAATTGGTGTTAATTAACAGTGTGTTTGACACCAAAGCTGTCAAGTGAAGCCATGCACTTAATGGGTCACTTAATTTGATAGTTTACATAGGTAGATGAACTTCCTGTTCAAGAAAGAATTACGAATTTTCCGGTCAAATTACTTATGAAATCAATCTCAAGGCTAAGAAATACGGGTGAAATCGGGTCATTTTCGGAATTCCCGGGTTATTTCAATGACCCGGCGGGTGTCCCGGGTGATTCCTCAGAATTGTGAAAATCTCGGGTCACACCCGCAGAATACGGGTCAGTTGACAGGTATGATAAAAGTGATTTATTTATTTTACATATTCGGAACATTGTTAATCAAAATTGAATCCTTGTTATATTTATGATCAGAAAAACCCTAAACCTATCAATAATGGTATACTGGGCTTTTAGGGAGACATTTGTTTTCATAAAATATTTGTACATATCTGTACTAAAATGAACTAAAGTGTTTACAATAACTAAAAACAATTTTAACATGTATAATCATTTGTTTTAAGTTGTAACTCTTACTATATTATGTAGAACAAACTGAAAACTAAATGATAGGGAGCCACTGTAACCCTCCACATATGACTATTAACAACTAAATTGCGAAGAGCCTACTTATTGAAACAGAGGTAGATCCCAAAGAAATGCAGATATTTTCCCAAGCATCCCTTATACATCGTCAAACTGCAGCTGGTTCCAATTATTTGTAATGGATGTTCAGTCCGGTATTAGTAGTCTTCCTTAAGGGTGTACTGATATGAAATAACAAGAAATCAAGAATTTATGATTTATACTGTAAGTCAGAAGAGCAATAGTTAATTAGGAACAAAATAAGCTTAAATACAGATAAGTTACCAAGCTCCTTTCCAAGATATTTAATTAAACAAAATGACGGGAAAAACATCTATGTTGGCACTCACACCACATCTTCATTTATCTATATAATAATGTTTATGCAGTGTATCTAAACAAGTTACCTGACAGAGTGTATGGACCGATAAGTCCATATCTGTTAAAGCTTTTGCTATTCTGCTAAATCTTCCAGAGTATTTTTCCCGCCAGTTGACCAGTATTCTATACTTTACAATCTCAATCTGAGCATTATTAGATCTAAGTGTATCCCAATCTTGAAGAGTCATACCAAGATGTATGGCCAACTCTCGTATTGTGGTTTCGTCACATCCTGCTGCTAATCGATGAAGTTCAACGTCACTCGGAATTTGATTTAAGGCACTATCTTGTAAACCTAGAATTGCATAAAAAAGATACATAATACTAGTAAAATTTAAGATCTTGATAGATTACTTTGTTTAACATGGTTAGGGATGAATAACCAAAGAATGTTCATTATATCTTCTGATATAATTGTACAGTTTACAAAGGATAGATGGCTAAATGTATCAAAGGCAAAATTATAAACCTAACCATTATATCAAAATTCATTGGTTGAAAAAACACCGACAAAAAGACACGAACAAGAGGCTATACAGAGCGTGTGTGACTCCTCTAGGTCTTTGTACATCTTCAGTTATGCTAACTTTGTAGACTACAATATAATTCATGGTAAAATTTTTCTTTTAGTAATACCTTTTGTAATGTATTTCTGATCTTTTTCTTGTTTATATTTTCTTCCATAGGCAATTGTCTCAGAATTTTTTTCCCTATATACCTTAATATAACACAAGGTACTTAACTTGCATTTTAGAAAAATGTCAGGCGGTGAGGAAATTCCGTTATATGCCACTTTCTAGTCTGTCAACCCCATTTAAAATTGTTATATTGTAAATCTAAATTGATTTATCTTTACAATGGTGTATAACACGCCTACATTTGTTGTCGGAATTATTCGAAGCAATCCCATTCAAGTATGTCAATCGTAATAATTTTGCCAACCACTGAAAATTTGGAAAAAAATGTCTCACAGTAAATGATTAATTATAAAAACTGTTTTAGAAAAAAACTGTTATTTTTTGTCTGAATAGAACTTATCCCCCAGTTAGTAAAATTATATAAGATACCTTGAAAAAAAACCTCACAAGTGTTTTTTGTGGTATGTCTAATAAGTTCAGAGGTTCCTTTTTTTAGATACAAATGTTCCCATGACATCAATGTCATTTAGACTCTTTCTTGACTTTATGTATAAAAATGAAACAAGATCAGATAACTCCGATAATCATTTAGACTTTCCCATAAAATTGACCAATCGGAAACCATGATAATATTAGATCAGATATATAAGCAGACGTGACGCGTTTATTGCCAATTCATCAGCGGTTGGCAAAATTATTACAATTGACATACTTTGAAATTTTGGATTTGAAATATAACAAATGTAAATGTTTCTCTCTATAGTCTATAGGTTTTACACATAACACAAAATAAGGTTAAAAGCCATTACGATCATCTTGGTTGATAGATGGGGTCAACGGACACATGGAACTAGATAGTATAAACATAATTTGGGCTTAGTTTGGTTAGATTTGGTTCAGTAGATTCATAAACATTTTTGAAAAAATGATTAGAAACTTTATGTGTCAAAGCGACATGAATGGCCCCGTCTCAAAATTTAAAAGATCTGCAATTTCAATAACACATAAGGACACAAACATGATGGAAGTCTCACATGTGAAAAATCAGCTCAAAATCTAGAGGCGTATAGAAAAAAAGTCTGTAAAACTGTGATTTTCAACAATTTTCAAAGTTGTTAACCCTTCATTTTGGCAAAAATTAGTGGAGCAAAACGAAATTTAAACTTGATCTGCAACTCATAATAGTAAGCTCACATACAAAAAAAAGCCCAATATATGTTAGCATTACGTATTACGCAATTTTTCAAAAAAATATCAAATTCCAAAGCCCAAATTACAGCAATAAAGGGCTGCGCTTTAGCGCATGATACGCCCGTTGCTCTTTTAACTTGTCTTTTATGCTTTAAATGAATTTATATGATCAACTAGAAATATATATACAAATCAAAAGGATGTTACATTAATATATTCACCAAAGTTTCATAAAATCCCCCTTTTTTAAGTATAAAAATTCATTACTTAAGAAAACGTAAAATCTAAAATTTATAAAAATGGAAAGGGAGCTTATGTCAATAGATATAAACAATTTATCAAAGTTGCATACAACTTTGTGAAAGTGTTAGTTATTGTCCCAAAATTGGAAAATCCCCCCATTTTTAAGCATAAAAATTCATAACACGGAAATGTAAAATCTGAAATTTATAAAAATTGAAAGGGAGCTTACATCAATAGATATAAACAATTCACCAAAGTTTCATGGACATTGGTGAAAGCCTTTTTGAGTTATTGTCCGAAGTGTTGAAAATCCCCCTTTTTTTATAAATAAAGCCCCATAAATCCAAAACTTAAAATCTGAAATTTATAAAAATTGAAAGGGAGCTTAAATCAATAGATATAAACAATTCACCAAAGTTTCAAGGACATTGGTGAAAGCATTTTTGAGTTATTGTCCAAAGTGTTGAAAATCCCCCCTTTTTTATGAAAAAAGCCCCATAAATCCAAAACTTAAAATCTGAAATTTATAAAAATTGAAAGGGAGCTTACATCAATAGATATAAACAATTCACCAAAGTTTCATGGACATTGGTGAAAGCCTTTTTGAGTTATTGTCCGAAGTGTTGAAAATCCCCCTTTTTTTTATGAATAAAGCCCCATAAATCCAAAACTTAAAATCTGAAATTTATAAAAATTGAAAGGGAGCTTACATCAATAGATATAAACAATTCACCAAAGTTTCATGGACATTGGTGAAAGCCTTTTTGAGTTATTGTCCGAAGTGTTGAAAATCCCCCCTTTTTTATGAATAAAGCCCCATAAATCCAAAACTTAAAATCTGAAATTAAAAAAAAACGAAAGGGAGCTTACGTCAATAGATATAAACAATTCACTTAAGTTTCATGGAAATTGGTGAAGTGTTTTTGAGTTATTGTCCGAAGTGTGGACGACGGATGGACAGACGGACGGACGGACAACGATATACCATAATACGTCCCGTCTAAAAGACGACGGGCGTATAAAAATTAGCCGAGTGAAACAAAACTTAAACTTGATCTGTAACTCATCATGGGTAACTCAAATCAGCCCGATATCTGAAAGCGTTTAGAAAAAAAGTTCGTATAATTGTTATTTTCAACAATTTATCAAAGTACATAGCCCATAATTTCGGCAAAAATTAGCAAAGCAGAACAAAACTTAAACTTGATCTGTAACTCATGTTGGTTAACTCACATGCCAAAAATTATCCCATTATCTGAAAGCGTTTAGAAAAAAGCCCATATATAACTGTGCTTTTCAACAAAGCCCATAATTTTGGTAAAAATTAGCGGAGCGGAATGAAACTTAAACTTGATCTGTTTCTATTATTTTTTGCCTATCTATCAGCTAAAACCAAGGGACATGTTGTGATGTACGTAAATGCTGAACCTTTTGACAAATTAAGCAGTTCAACTTATTCATAGATCATGTTTTGTAGATATTTTAACTTTTTAACGTGACTTTTCATTTATCTACAATTAAGAAAATACTAACAAATGCATTTAAGGGGAAAACACTTCTATAAGCAATCACCTTACAACTTTGTTCAGATTTGTGACAACCATTGAAAATGTGCCATCAATCAGTTCTTTGTTGAATGTTTAAATTCATAAAAGTAAATATATTATGTTCAGATTAGCATGCAATCACTAAGTAACTTGTTTCAAGTTTTAAATCATGTGAAGCTACGTTAGAGTAATCTTACCTGGACAATGTAGTTCACACTGTTCTTTTATCTGTAAAAATAAAACATATATACATGCAATAATTTTAATCATCTATAGAATAGGAGATATTTCATTTATCAAAATATGCACCAAATCTACTATCCTTATCAGTTTTGGAAATCTCCACCTTGTGAAGAACATAACTCCTACACAAAAAGGGAGTAACACAATAAACAGACTCAAAACAGAGTAGACCAACTATGTACATTTGTACCATGAACACAGCCATTTGTTGTTGTACAGTCATATGGTTTTTGAGTAATAGTTAAAATATGAAAAATAGTGTATTATCTAATGATAATTAGCACGTTGATAAAAAAATACCTCTTTATAGTTTTATTTACAACTACTTGTTACTACACAAGAAAAGAATTTCAAAACTGGGGTTCTGTTTTTTTAGTTTTCATCTTGTTTCTTCTTTAAATTAATTTGCAATTTGCTTACTGACCGTACTATATATATATATATATATATAATGTTTACCTTATCTTGGTTCCAAACAACCCAGTTTCCTTGTCTGTGTGTAAGTTTATGTTTGTCACAAACCCATTCACTGATCTGCAAAGCTGCCTCTTCACTAATGAAGCATTTCAATTCAAAACATGAATATTCAATATGGAAAGGTAATTGTTGGCCGTGTTTTACATTGATTGTGGATTGATAGAAATCTGAAATTCTCTCCATTGTTGTAACCAAACATTCCTTAACTACAGTGGCTATATCTGGTACTATAAGTCCAGCGGAGGTTCTATGGACTATATACAGAAGAATATTGTTGCCTTCAACGCATACTACAATATCATGTGCCTTGTCAAATGATACTACAATAAATCCTGAAAAGAGGAGCATTCTCCCTTCATACTGCTTCAAAGTCCACATGCTCAGACATGCACTGATCAGACGATTGGGCAAAGCTGGTGGTATAACAGTTCCTTTAAAAACAAATGCCAAACATATAGCTTTCTCTGGTGTACATTCTGTGTTCATGAAGCTGGTGGTATTTCTTTGTGTAACCATACAGGGAACAAAGAAGTTCTCTACTGGTAAGCGACTTCCTGTAGCTGTATCATATCTCCGTTGCTCTGCCAGAATATCTAAATGAATGAGGATATCAAATATAAACTCTTTGTATCGTAAAATTGGACGGAAGTCTTTTTGTTCCCAAATCTGATAAAGGTCTTCTCGGCGTATGATACCACTTTCCGACATTCTACTGAAAATTACTTGCATTCTTCTGTTCTTTGGCCAAAACCCTTTGTCTGAAAATAAACATACAGAGATAGATCACCCACTGAGGACGGCATGATTTTTTGTCTTTTTTATATTGACTAAGGGTTGTTTTAAGATGTACACAATTTTCCTGAACATGTTACAAAAGTAGTTTAAACTCTAGAATTATCAACAACATTAACTTTAGATTCAGAAGTTATTAACAATATCTTTATGTAGATTTTCCTGAAATCACAATGATTGTTCTCCAATTTGTGTTCTTTTTTTTTTTAAATTACAATAAGAAAAGGAGGCAATAATTTTTAACTTACAGTAAATAGATAAAGGAATAATATTGTTGATTCACCATTGTATTGTATCCATTTGTTTAACACATTTTAATCCAATACTCATCCTTGTTTTATTGTGCTTTTTGGTGTACGGTTTTAGATTTGTTTGTCAATTGAAAATGGTGACTTAAAAAAACAAATAATTGTGGCATGAACTATATTGATATTTAACAATGTTTAACACTAAGATAATAAATATTGACCACGAGAAATTAATTAGGAATTGTATATTGAAAAAACGTTAAAAAAACCCAGATCCCCATTGCAAATTAACCAAAACATATTGATTATTAACCAGAAAACTAGGTTGACTTCAACTTTTGATATGAATTTTCTACAAAATGATAAAAACATCTAGATGTAAAGATTATTCCAAAACAAGACCCATTAATAATCTTCTAAAGACCAAGCTTTCAGTTGAAAAAAAACAAACAGTAAAATTAAACTGTAAATTGACAAAACATTGTTTGACTGGCTATTTGTGTTTGTTCATAAACATGCAAGTTTCAATTCTCTGTTGTCAAGTAAAGTTTATTAAACATCTGAATTACAAACAAACAAACTGACAAAGAAATTCATATAGAAAAGTCAGAAGAAATATCAGTACAAAAACAAATGAAAAAGTTAAAAATACATTTTGATTTGTCAGTGTTCTTTCTGACCAAAGCATTGCTTATTTTAATACCAATTATAGTTGTTAACATCTTCTCTCTTTACATATTGTTTGATGTCAGAGATGACACCAATGACATCTTCACCATGTTAAACTATTACATTATTTACAATTTATAAATACCTGTCACAAATGATCTCATCACCTCCACCATGAAAAGCGGGTTAATTATCACATAATCTCGGAGCTGACAGGTATCAAAGTAGATGATCTTCCCAAGAGAATGTTGGAAGTGAAGGAAATCGTGAAGTTGTTCTAAATCCAGGACGGACACCTTGCTGATTGAATTCAATTCTTCAAGTTCTACCAATGACAGGATTTGCTTTCCTGCAGCTACCATCTCAGCAATCTCCAGTTCAAGGGGAATACAAGCGTTCGGCATGTTCTCTCCCCAACAAGGATGATCGAAAGTAAGCTCTGTGATGGCTTTCTTAAGGGCTTCAACTTCTTGATCATCTTTATCAGTTGCATTGACAAATATTTGTTTGTCAAGGACAAGATGATTTCGTCCCTCGTGGTCCTTAAATAATTCCTCTACTTCGCTGTACAATAGTGCACGTCTTGTTTCCACATCCTCCTGGCAAAAAAAAATCCTTGCAATACAGATTTAGAGGCTGAATATGATGTGAAAAAATATAGTTGACGTCATACTCAATTTCTTTTTGTTTTTCTATTTAAAAGAATGTGATAGTCATATAAACAAGAATGTGTCCCCAGTACAGGGATGCCCCATCTGCACTATCATTTTCTATGTTCAGTGGACCGTGAAAATGGGGTTAAATCTCTAATTTGGAATTAAAATTAGAAAGATCATATCATACAGAACATATATACTAAGTTTCAAGTTGATTAGACTTCAACTTCATCAAAAACTACCTCGACCAAAAACTTTAACCTGACATGGGACAGACGGATGAACTGACGAACGAACGAACGAACAGACGGACGGACGCACAGACCAGAAAACATAATGCCCATAAATGGGGCATAAAAACTGTTGATACATTGTACATGTTGTATAATCAAATCGGTTTTTGTTTTAGTGTTTACAGACAGTAACCCAACAACACTGTTAACCTCTTCTTTTCTTGAACTTTGTTTCTACATGCATGTACATGCAATACTGTGTATATAGTATAGTTGTCATGTATTGTTTGTGCTTATAGTCTCTCCTCCGGTACCTATGAAAACATGAGGAGTGTGGCAATTTTTTCAACCCGAAAATAGGGATGACTTTTTCAATTTGAAATGATTCAAAAATAAATGTGGAATGAGTTCATGGGACATAGATGATGCCAGCGCTAACATAACATATAAAGTTGTAAAGGGACATACATAACTGATGAATTATAAAAGTGACGTTACCCAAATTTGTACTTGATCTGATATTTGTGGTAATAAGTTTTGTTTATAAGTATCATTAAATTTGTTTGAGGCAATTTCAAGTTAGAGAACTGAAATGTAAAACTCAGCTAGTTTTCCATTTGTAAAGGGGCATAACTCTAGAACAATAAAAGTGACACCCCCAAAATTAAGAATTGATCTGTATTTTGTAGTAATCTTGAAGCATGGTGTATAAGTGTCATTGCATTTGTTTAAGGCAAATCAAAAATAGAGAACCGAAACGAAAAAATCAGCATTTTTTTTTTCATTTGTAAAGGGTCACAACTCTAGAACATTTAAAGTGGCACTACCCAAATTTAATCTTAATATGTGTTTTAGGTTAGAGAACGGAGATCAATTTTGGAATGTATGTATGGGAGGGACGTACAAACGGACAAGGGTAAAATTGAAGGCCTCCTCCGCTATGGCGGGGGTATACAAATAATAAGACACTTTATGAAATGTTCATGTCATCAAATTTATCCAAGATCATAACACAAACACACCAGTGTGGTATACATTTTCTTAATGTGAATATCATACCAAAATATTTATTTACCAAATCACATTTGTACTTCTTATCGTTCACATTACTTTGGACTTTTGGAATAGAGTTATTTTTAATCACAATCTTTGCAATGTCTTTTTTAAAGACCATCCTTCTTTTAGTTTGTTATTTTCTGGAATTAAAATTGTTTTTAAAGAAGCATGCTTTTTACAAAATATACGACCATGTGTTTTTAAAAGCCATTATGTTTAGACATATGAAGTATCTGTTTAACAGGCAATGGCTGAGATATGAACCTGATTATGCATGCCCGAATGAATTATGGTTAGTTCTAACCCTAAGGAAACTTTAATGTATCTCTCCTTTAATTCCTTTTGAAATCATGATTTGAATGGGAACAGATTTAAACTAGTATACTACCCTTCAAATGTGAGGTATAAAACAATTCCATTATAAACTATTAATTATATTTTAGATCACCAAATAAGGTCTTATATTGGTATATTAGCCTTATAGGTTTCAATCAACAAGATCAAATGAATGTTGTATAAAAGAATTATTTGTATCTCTTTCACTTGCCACTGGTACCTTGTGGTTAGCTACAAACAAGATCTAATTATTTCCTGTATAAAAGATTTTTTGATAGATACTTTTCACTTACCACTGGTGGCTTTTTTTTTTATGGGAAGCAACAAAGAAGATCTTAGGGATGTCTTTAAATGAGGCGTAATTTTATCTTTGCAACTTACCACTGGTACCTTGTCCTTATGGGTGGCAACAAACAATATCTTAGGGATACCAGCAAACACCACCTTACAATAGGTCAGGATTGAGTTTACCCAGTGCAGTAGAAAGACTGAAATAAGAATAGAGTATGTTTTAATTTGTTCTCTCAATTTACAGGGGTATGAAAATATTCGTTTTGAAAAATTTACCCTTGGCAAGTAAAACTAAACTCTTCTTGTCCAGAACAAAAATTACTTGCCCTGAATTTTTCGATAAATATTGAAGTATTTTACTGTATCAGATTCTTAAACATTCTTAAAACTGTTTTGTGTTACATTTTCTCATGGTTGTGTCCTGTTATATATGTCTTGCTAGCATATACATTTTTCGTATCACACTGTACGGAGTATTTTTTAGGTCAATGATGACTTTCAAAGGTTAAGACGACATACAAATAAGTTAGACTTTTGATCATCAAGATAAGAATGTTTCTCCGGACTATTGGTTTCTAATTGTCATTATGCATGCTATGTTTATTTTTGAATGAAGTATGTTCAGTTATATAAATGTTACAATTCTAATTGATATAAATTACCTGCTGGTGTTGGTGTCATATGCTGCCCTGGAAAACACAGTACATCAGGTATTTCTTCATTCAATCCTTTACTTCCATCAAATACTACTAGAAACAAAGCTCTGTAAGTCATGAATGTCTGGTGTGTCGTATAATAGACATACTGTCCACCAAAGTCCCAGAAGATGAGCCTGCCAACTTTCATCTTATATTTCCCAGTTTTTAGAACTTTCTCCATTCTCTTTCTTATTTCCTTTTTGGTCATTTTTGTTTTTATTTTCTTCATTTGCTGTTTTTTAGACTCACTAGATGACGTCTTTGGGGACACAGATTGAGCTGCTTGTGGCTGTGAAGAAGGTTCATCTGATAGGTTAGCAGGAAAATATGGTGACTTGGAAGCATCTGACTTCTGAGAATTAGTATCTTCTTTATTTTGATTATCACCAGGTTTTGCAACTGATTCCTGTTTTTCTGGTGTTTTCGTTTGTTTACTTTCATCTTCTTCTATGGAGGTCATTAACACCTTATTGTACACAACATCCAAGGCATTATAAGTTGCTGTATGAAGAGATATCAAAATACTGATGTTATCTACTTAATATACAGAATAAATAAACTTTAAAATGAACTTTACTCTGTCTATATCAAAATGACATACTGGTAGTCATCAAAAGTGACTTCAAACCAACTTTAGCATTAAAATTAAAGTAAGAGTTGATCATTGAACCATGAAAAATAAGGTTAATGGATTAAAAACCTGTCAACGATGAGAATGACATAACCAGGAAACATTATGAAATAAAACGTGGCATGATTGTAGATGAGACAACTTTTCAACAAAGTCCCATCGACAAGGTTTAAAACAATTACATGTAAGTGTACGGCCTTCAACATTGACCACACCCCTATATATGGACGGATGAATAGATACACATACGGAAAAGCATAATGCCGCTAGGTTGGGCATTAACTAGCATCAGCCAAATTAGTTACAACACAATTAATGTTGAACAGAAAAAACAGATAGCAACCAGCAACAACCACTGAATTGCAGACAGGCACACACAGAATCTAGAGTTAAGGTTGACTAAACATGTTCATTTCTTTACACACTAAATATTGCCTACCTCAGCTCCTTAAAAACAGTAGAAAAACAATAAATTTGAATCCATATATATATATTGATGTTTATTCTTACCTGGATCTATCATAATCCAACTTCTGGTCTCAATATCGAGTCCACAGCGACCTTCAACGAGGGAAATGCCATCAGTCGCATGTCGCCCTTCTGGAACACTGTCCCCAACTAAAAGCTTAACTAGACTTGATTTTCCAACGGCGAACTGGCCAGTTACCATGCAGCGCATGTCAAATGATTCGTAGCTTCCTCTGCCAAACATAGAAGACTCTGAAAATATAAATGTCAAAACTGTCTATTATCAATGTATGGCTAATGATATTTACGAAATCTGTGCTACACCTTAGGAATAGTGACTATTAATAGTAATATTTATGACAAGCTATTTTACTTTTTAATAATACTTCAAAATTTGATAAGATATACCAAAATAGTTCATAATTTGGTATATCTTAACTATAAGATATCTGATAAATCATATACGGTAACTTATAATGTATATGATAAATCATAAAATCATATAAGATATCTTTTGAATTATATAATACTAGAACACATCCGCGAAATCGCGGGCATTCAGAGCGTAGTTTAAAGTATGTAAAGTGTTGGAAGAATTTTGTAAAATATTGAATGACTGGAGAATTTCAGCAAAAGTATCATAAGTCGTAGGTTATTGGGGATAGGAAAATGTTTTTTTTTATTCCTCCTCCTTCATTTCCAAAATTCCTAATTTTTTGTTTTCTATCAATTCTAATATGAACATTCATTTAGTATGTTATGAACATTCAAGTAAGGAGCCTGTAATTTAGTGGTTGTCGTTTGTTTATGTGTTACATATTTGTTTTCGTTCATTTTTTGTACATAAATAAGGCCGCTAGTTTTCTCGTTTGAATAGATTTACATCGTCATTTCGGGGCCTTTTAAAGCTGAGTATGGGCTTTGCTCGTGGTTGAAGACCGTACAGTGACCTATAGTTGTTAATTTCTGTGTCATTTTGGTCTCTTGTGGAGAGTTGTCTCAACATGGTAATCATACCACATCTTTTTTTTTGTAATCAATGAATTTTGTAAAAGATTTAATGACTGGAGAATTTCAGAAAAGGTATCAAAAGTTCACATGAATAATTTTTAGTGCTTATCTGTATATCATGAACATTCATTACTATTAAATAAAGTGTATTTACCCCTACAGAAAAAAAAGTTGAGGGCCAGTTGATGGCCATGTGGCGGACAGTTGAGGGCTAGCTGTTTTAAGCAAAATAGTTGAGGGCTAGGTGTTGAGCATCTTAGCTCAACTCAAACCTGGCCAAGCACTGTATGTTGGATAGATGTCGCTCAACTGGCCCTCAACTGAAGCTGGCCATTAAGTTGAGGAAAAGTTGAGCAATTGATCTTTGGTTTTCATATAGTTGAGCAAAAGTTGAGCTTTCAGACTTCGAAATTTTTGTAGTTGAGCAAAAGTTGAGCATTCAGACTTTGAAATTTTTGTAGTTGAGGAAAAGTTGAGCGTTCAGACTTTGATATTTTTTTTTATAGTTGAGCAAAAGTTGAGCAATTGGAAATATGACCTGGTGATATAAATGTTATGTGCGGCACATTTGTTTTATCTGTCTTTAGTGCAAATGGACAGGAAGTATTATTATAAATGTACACAAAGTTTGAGGCAAAATTAAGGGAAGCACATGTTTTCAATTTTATACATTTTTCTGTATTTTAACTTAACTAAATCTTTGACATAAAGATAAAAAGCAAACAGTATTTCTTTTATTATAAGATATATCAAATATTCAAGATTTATGTAATTAACAGTTATTATTAGGGGCAAATCTCAAAGTGATCATACTGTCACATTACCCAAAAGAACCTCAAACATTTTAAATTTGAACTGGGTTTGAGCATGCTCATGGCAAGCAACGATGTCTTCTAGCTATCATGAATAAAATATGAATTTTACAATGAAAGTAGATAAAAAAAAGTTACAAATAACTGTATTGCCATTGAAAAGTGCAGTTTATTCTTCTGATGACATGACTCTTGGATTTAGGAAGATTGATGTTTAACACATATTTCTGGAAACATCTTTTGGTAAGTACATTGGATTAGATTTGATTTCCACCATTTTGAATAAGTGTATAATTATGGTCTTTTAGTTCAAAATAGTGATATTTAAAGTGTTTTCTTTATAAACTTTAAAGAGTGAAAAAAAAATGAGACAATATATTTATGCATTAATTTATATATTGTCAAAATGTGTAAGACAGGAGACATGTTTATTTTATTATTAAGACAATTTGTTTTAGAATGTATTACTAATAAAATAAGAATATTCTAATATAATAAATTTGGTATAAACTAGAGATCTATTCTTATTTGCTAGATAACTTCTAAAAAGCAAGGATAAAGCATTCATGTAGTATGTTGTGAGTTGAGATCTTTCAGCAGTATTTTGGCTATAAAAATACACAATTTAAATTTATTTTTTCTACAATGTGTAGTCATCAGTTTGCAATTACCACATAATGCTCAACTTTTTAAGACCTAGCCCTCAACTTTTAATGACCTGGCCCTCATCTATTGGCCACCTAGCCCTCAACTGTTGGCCAGGTAGCCCTCAACTCTAATTGCTCAACTGTTGGACACCTAGCCCTCAACTATGATATTTTCTCAACGTTGCTCAACTAATTTGCATAAAGTTGAGCATTGATAGTTGAGGGCTACCTAATTTGCATGGCAAAAATCCAGCTAGCCCTCAACTGGCCCTCAACTGTTTGCTCAACTGATGACCAGCTAGCCCTCAACTGTTAGCTATGCAGTTGGCCTAGTGATCATTTTTTCTGTATGGGTACTTTCAATTCTAAGTTTACTAATCGATCCATGGTGGTCAATTGATATAGTATACACTGACCCTCTCCATTTAATAAACTCTGTGACCGTCGTGGATAGTAAACTTGAAAATGATAGCAGATAGAATTAAAATACACTTTATTCATAGTATATGTATGTTCAGAGTATACAGAAAAACGCAAACCGGAAATCTAATCTGACTTAAAATTTCGTTCAATGATGGGACAATATCCAGATGACTTTTTTCTCGTTTTTCTCCCAAAATAACTCAATCTGAATAATCATATGAATGGATGACAAATGCGACTATGTACTGTACCTATAGGACACAGAGGCGTGTTGATTAATTTATTGTGGAAAGAAGAGAAGCGACACACAAAATGAGGTCTTCTCGTTTAATAGTATAAATATCTTATAAATTATGTAAGATATCTTATGAATTATATAATATATCTTATAAATATAAATTATATATAAGATATCTTATAAATTTTATAAGATTTCTTATAAATGATATAAGATATGTTGTAAATTATATAAGATATCTTATAAATTACATAATATATGTTATAAATTGTATAAGATGTAAGATGTCATGTGTATGTTTTATAAGCTACTATGTTTTTACAACAATGAACTTCTGACGAGGACAATACGTTATATATATTGACCTGTTATGAGTGTATTAACAGAGGACGAAGTCCGAAGGTCAATGCATTCTGATGGATCAATATATATACTTTTTAAATGATATGAGCAAATTAGCCCTAATACAAATACATCGTCAGGCTAAATACTGAAAACGTTCCACTATCGATATAAATCAAGAGTTCATATTGCTTTTCGAACAAGACCAATACGGACAAAAACAGGGCCAATACGTATAAAAGCCGTGTTGGCCCATGGGCTAATACGGGACATTCACTTCCAGTTTAAATTTTCTTACACCATTACTTAACTTAAGGAGTATCCTTATGCCTAAAAAAAATGTGTATTACATTTTTTTTTAACTTAAAATCATAATATAAAAATGTTAAATGATGTTCAATATTTTGTAACCGTTTGAAGTCTTGAAACGGAAATAATTCACAGCCTTTCCAAGAACGACTTCCGATTATTGACACTATTGCATTTCCGTTAATTATTCATCCGAAGCAGACGATCCAAGGGTAAGAATAGTTAAACTGTCTGATTTATTTTTCCCATGCCCAGCAACTTTATATTTGAAAAGAAAACGTGTCGCTCACCTTGGTCTATGTGCATATTAAACATTGGACACAGATAAATTCATGACAAAATGGTGTTTTGGTGATCATGATGTGTTTGTAGATCTTACTTTACTAGACATTCTTCTTGCTACAATTATCTCTATCTATAATGAACTTGGCCCAGTAATTACAGTGGAAAATATATTCTAAAAATTACAAAAATTTACAAAAATTTACAAAAATTTATGAAAATTGTTAAAAAATGACTATAAAGGGCAATAACTCCTTAAGAGGTAAACTGACAATTTCGGTCATGTTGACTTATTTGTAAATCTTACTTTGCTGAACATTATTGCTGTTTACAGTTTATCTCTATCTATAATAATATTCAAGATAATAACCAAAAACAGTAAAATTACCAATTTAGGGGTAGCAACCCAACAACGGGTTGTCCGATTCATCTGAAAATTTCAGGGCAGATAGATCTTGACCTGATAAACAATTTTACCCAATGTCAGATTTGCTCTAAATGCTTTGGTTTTTGAGTTATAAGCCAAAAACTGCATTTTACCCCTATGTTCTATTTCTAGCCATGGCGGCCATCTTGGTTAGTTGGCCGGGTCACCGGACACATTTTTTATACTAGATACCCCAATGATGATTGTGGCCAAGTTTGGTTTAATTTGGCCCGCTAGTTTCAGAGGAGAAGATTTTTGTAAAAGTTAACAACGACGACGGACGCCGGACGCAAAGTGATGGGAAAAGCTCACTTGGCCCTTCGGGCAAGGTGAGCTAAAAATCATGGACGTAAAAGCGTAAAAACAAGTTCAGACATGCAAATAAGGTATGTTTCTTATTTTATTTGTATTAAAAGAATATAAATTAGTTATTAAAAGTGTTATGAACTTGCTGTTTCTTAATTGTCCCTGTTATAGATTCTCAATCAAGTGTATTGGCCCTTGACTCAAGTTTCGGGGCAAATACAGCTAACCTCGAATCTACAGGGCCAATAAAGAAACAGCAATTTAATAACAACATAGTATTAGAAGAATGAAAGTTCTTGATTTGTACATATGTATATAATGAATATGAAAAACGGACTTCAAATTTCTTTCTATGTATTTTAAATTGCATTTTGCAAGATTTTAACATGACATTGAAATATCAATAAATAAGATGAATTTGTTTTATTGTATTTCGGACAGTAACCCTACAGCGGTTGGTCCAAGTGGTCTAAAAGTTCATCACTGATAGATTTTGATCTATTATTCACTGTATCTCCATGTCACGTTTGTACTAACTGCTATTTTTTTTTTATAAAACAAAATAACTGCATGTCACCCTTATGTTCTATTTTAGCCATGATGGCCATGAATGTTAGTGGATCAAAACTTTGGTTACAATTTTTAAATAAACTTCAGAAGATTATGGCCTAGTAGTTTCAGAGGAGTAGATTTATAAATGTTATAATTAAGTTACATGATGAATAAATTTTGTCAAATTGTCCTTGAAGGGCCAATTTACAATTTTTGTCATTTCAACTTTTAAGAAAATCTTACTTTGCTGAATATTTTTGCTGTTTACAGTTTATCTTTATCTTCAATAATATTCAAGATGATAACCAAAAACAGCAAAATATCCTTAAAATTACCAATTTAGTGACAGCAACCAAACAATGTTATGTTCGGTTCGTCTGAATATACATGTATTTAAGGACTGATGCAACTTGACCTATTTAACAATATAACCCCATGTCAGATTTACTCTATATGCTTAAGTTTTTGAGATATAGGCCAAAAACTGTATTTGACCCCCATGATCTATTTTTGGCCATAGCGGCCTTGTCTGTTGATTGATCTAAATGCAGATACAATCTATAAACTAGATACCTTTAGGAACATCCAGTTAAAGTTTAGAAGTATTATGCCCAGTAGTTTCGGAGAAGAATATTTTTAAATGTTAGCAAACATGATGAGCAAATTAAGCAAAATTGTCTTTAAAGGGCAATAACTCCTTAAGGTGTCAATTGAGAATTTTGGTTATAGTAACTTTTTTGTAGATCTTACTTTGCTGAACATATTCGCTACAGTTTATCTCTATCTAGGATTATATTCAAGATAAACAAAAAATCCAACAACGGGGTTTTTCAGTTCGACTTCAAGTTTCAGTGCTGATAGATTTTGACTTATTGAACATATTCACCCCATGTCAGATTTGCTATAAATGTTTTTATTTTTGAAAAAAATATAAGTCAACCAGGTGCTCCGCAGGGCGCAGCTTTATACGACCGCAGAAGTCGAACCCTGAACAGTTGGGGCAATTATGGACAAAACATTCAAGCGTGATACAGCTCTGAATTTGGATTGTGATCAAATTTTTGACATTATATGGTGTTTTTTTTTACACAAAACAAATGTCAAGATTTTACAAATCAATTAAAGATTTCTTCAAACTTTTTAAATCTAAAATTAAATAGTTGACACAGCATAGGTTTCTGACACAGAATGAATGTGGTCTAATGAACTTAAAAGTTTTTTTTTTGCCTTTGAGCAATTCACTATGCTGTTGAATATTAATCCTCTCAAAAAAATGTTTGAAGAAATTTTCTTTTTATTTATGAAATCTGAAATGAGAAAAATTTAACCCCCCCCCCCCCCCTTTTTTCACATCCCCGTTTCCCTTTTTCCAAAACTGATATCAATTCAAATTTCTAATGGAGTTTGCAACAATAACTACTCTTTTAAATACATCATAAGATATTAAAATGTAAAATAAAGTGCTTGTTATCACTGAATGGTAAAGATTGGTTGGTAGTAAAAGTGAATATACATTGTTTATTGTATAAAACAATAAAAAAAACTTCATCAGCAACATTTTATATTGGCAAATTTCCAATGAAGTTATTTACATAAAGTTATTGGCAAATAAAAATAGAAAATGACATCATAGTCATGTCTGGCAAATGTCCAACATACATTATCTAAAAACATTTTAGATAAGATAAGGAAAAAAAGCTTCATCAGCAACATTTTATATTGGCAAATTTCCAATGAAGTTATTTACATAAAGTTATTGGCAAATAAAAATAGAAAATGACATCATAGTCATGTCTGGTAAATTTCCAACATATATTATCAACTACTATTCTATACAAAGAAAGATAACTCCAATTGAAAATTAATTGCTATTGCACAATATTGTGCAATTAGATATTTCTTGCTATTGTGCAATACTGTGCAATTGAAAATTTCTTGCTATTGCACAATACTTGATATGAAATCCTGATTTGGACCAACTTGAAAACTGGGCCCATAATCAAAAATCAAAGTACATATTTAGATAAAGCATATCAAATAAGCCCAAGAATTTAATTTTTGTTAAAATCAAACTTAGTTTAATTTTGGACCCTTTGGACGTTAATGTAAACCAATTTGAAAACGGGACCAAAAATTAAGAATCTACATACACAGTTAGATTTGGCATATCAAAGAACCCCAATTATTCAATTTTTGATGAAATCAAACAAAGTTTAATTTTGGACCCCGATTTGTACCAACTTGAAAACTGGGCCAATAATAAAAAATCTAAGTACATTTTTAGATTCAGCATATCAAAGAACCCCAAGGATTCAGTTTTTGTTAAAATCAAACTAAGTTTAATTTTGGACCCTTTGGACCTTAATGTAGACCAATTTGAAAACGGGACCAAAAATTAAGAATCTACATACACAGTTAGATTCGGCATATCAAAGAACCCCAATTATTCAATTTTTGATAAAATCAAACAAAGTTTAAATCTGGACCCTTTGGGCCCTTTATTCCTAAACTGTTGGGACCAAAACTCCCAAAATCAATACCAACCTTCCTTTTATGGTCATAAACCTTGTGTTTAAATTTCATAGATTTCTATTTACTTATACTAAAGTTATGGTGCGAAAACCAAAAAAAATGCTTATTTGGGTCCCTTTTTGGCCCCTAATTCCTAAACTGTTGGGACCTAAACTCCCAAAATCAATACCAACCTTCCTTTTGTGGTCATAAACATTGTGTTTAAATTTCATTGATTTCTATTTACTTAAACTAAAGTTATTGTGCGAAAACCAAGAATAATGCTTATTTGGGCCCTATTTGGCCCCTAATTCCTAAACTGTTAGAACCAAAACTCCCAAAATCAATCCCAACCTTTCTTTTGTGGTCATAAACCGTATGTCAAAATTTCATAGATTTCTATTTACTTAAACTAAAGTTATAGTGCGAAAACCAAGAAAATGCTTATTTGGGCCCTTTTTGGCCCCTAATTCCTAAAATGTTGGGACTAAAACTCCCAAAATCAATCCCAACCTTCCTTTTGTGGTCATAAACCTTGTGTTAAAATTTCATAGATTTCTATTCACTTTTACTAAAGTTAGAGTGCGAAAACTAAAAGTATTCGGACGACGACGCCGACAACGATGACGCCAACGTGATAGCAATATACGACGAAAATTTTTTCAAATTTTGCGGTCGTATAAAAATTCTTGCTATTGCACAATATTGTACAATAGGATATTTCTTGCTTACTATTCTGGACAAAGAAAGATAACTCTAATTAAAAAAAAATTTGCTATTTCACAATATTGTGCAATTAGATATTTCTTGCCATTGCACAATACTGTGCAATTGAAAAGACTTGCTATTGCACAATACTTAATATAATAATTTTAGATCCTGATTTGGACCAACTTGAAAACTGGGCCCATAATCAAAAATCTAAGTACATGTTTAGATTCAGCATATCAAAGAGGCCCAAGAATTCAATTTTTGTTAAAATCAAACTTAGTTTAATTTTGGACCCTTTGGACTTTAATGTAGAATTTGAAATTTGAAAACAGGACCAAAAATGAAGAATCTACATACACAGTTAGATTTGGCATATCAAAGAACCCCAAGGATTCAATTTTTGATGAAATCAAACAAAGTTTAATTTTGGACCCTTTGGACCTTAATGTAGACCAATTTGAAAACGGGACCAAACAACTTCAATAATCAAGAATCTAAGTACATTTTTAGATTCAACATATCAAAGAACCCAACCGATTCATTTTTTGTCAAAATCAAACTAAGTTTAATTTTGGACCCTTTGGACCTTAATGTAGACCAATTTGAAAACGGGACCAAAAGTTGAGAATCTACATATACAGTTAGAATCGGCATTTCAAAGAACCCCAATTATTCAATTTTGATGAAATCAAACAAAGTTTAATTTTGGACCCTTTGGGCCCCTTTTTCCTAAACTGTTGGGACCAAAACTCCCAAAATCAATCCCAATCTTTCTTTTGTGGTCATAAACCTTGTGTCAAAATTTCATAGATTTCTATTAACTTAAACTAAAGTTATGGTGCGAAAACCAAGAAAATGCTTATTTGGGCCCTTTTTGGCCCCTAATTCCTAAAATGTTGGGACCAAAACTCCCAAAATCAATACCAACCTTCCTTTTATGGTCATAAACCTTGTGTTAAAATTTCATAGATTTCTATTCACTTTTACTAAAGTTAGAGTGCGAAAACTAAAAGTATTCGGACGACGACGCCGACGACGCCAACGTGATAGCAATATACGACGAAAATTTTTTCAAAATTTGCGGTCGTATAAAAACTGCATATGATACCTATGTTCTATTTTTATTCATATCAGCCATGTTTGCAGATGGATCATCAAAACTTTGGATAGGATTTATATATAGTTAGACCCTTAACAAAAATTCAGTTAAAGTTTGAAGGCATTCGGCCCAGTAGTGTCAAAGAAGAAGATTATTGAAATAGTTTACGAGGACAATGACGACAACGACAGATGCCAAGTGATGGCATAAGCTCGCATGGGTACTTTGGCAACGGAGATCTAAAAAGTATAAGGATTGTCTGCGTATCCTCTAATAAACAAGTGAGCCATATGCGCCTGATACACCCATCGTCTTGTGTGTAAGTTTTATGCAATAATCATAAATAGTTTCTGAAATACAGCACGACATGTAAAAAACGACTGCTTTTAACAAACTAGAGGCTCTAAAAAGCCTGTGTCGCTCACCTTGGTCTATGTGAATATTAAACAAAGGACACAGATGGATTCATGACAAAATTGTGTTTTGGTAATGGTGATCTAACTTAACTAAATATTCTTGCTGCTTACAATTATCTCAATCTATAATGAATTTGGACCATAGGCAAGTGACTTTAACCATGAAAATAAATTTTTAATGCACCTACCTAACACACGGCTAAATTATATATATCATTTGAAAGCTACAAATCTGTACTATCTGTTTTGCCCGGTCGTAAAAAAATCGTACGGTGCAATTTCCGTCAAATCAAGATCAAAGGCTAAGGACGAATAAGGGCATATTGTCTAAGATTTCAGCTTGATTGCATAATATGACTTTTATATACTTAATTCACATATGCAAACAATTTCAACTTTTAGCAGAGCGATTAACAGTCATTAATCAAATATATATTTAAAGCGTGTTTTTGATAGACAGCACATGTTTCCTGAAATTCGAGTAAAAGTTAATAAAATGTGCAAAAACACGAATTTTTCTTTCTGATGCAACTGCTAATAATTTTAAACTAAGTAAAACCCTGTAATGACTATCAAAGAATTTTTTGACATCATAAATTTCCTAAAATTATGCTTACTTCTAATCAAACAGCAAATCAAAACAACTCATACAGTTGCCCCAAATACCCCATCTGCGAAAAAACAGCTTTTAAGCATTTCTTGCAATTTAAACATTGTATGTGGTCAAAATAAGATTTATAATAAACAAATTCTTAAGAATCTGAAAAATTCAAAGTAAAAAAATATGTGCGCGAATCATACTATTGCTTGAAATAAAGGGGGCGAAACTAAGAGATTGCAATCTGCATTGAAACTACCCGACTGAAATGAACATCTTTCGACTTTTCTAATTGTTTGATTTGTAGCTTCATTATAAATATTGATGTAGTGAAAAACCCTTTTATTTATTTAATGTGAACCATTAAAAAAGAAATTGACAATCTAGACAAAAATAAATAGAAAATTAATTGATGAAAATTGAAATTTCAAAGAATTAAAAAACCAGGAAACAAACTATAAAACTTTACTTCATGATTGATTAAATTGCGTTGTTCATTGTTTAAATGCATTAATTCAGCAAATAAGAATAATTTTGAAGAAAACAAATCCATTAATACCCAACGATTCTAGTTACAACTAGACTTCCTGAATAGCTTGAATGACTAGTCCATTTTTCATACGAGGATGAATTTATGCAAGAGTTTCTGATGACGACTGGAAAGAAGCACCATTATCTTGAAACTTCACTTTCAACTAAATAGATGATGTCATCTCACTGAATAGTGCCAAATTTGTGACAATGTTGGACTCATAATTTCCATTGAAATTGAAAATAAAAGACTCAACAGATATAATAGTTTACTCTATCACGTATCTTGAAAACGACGATGAGGGTTGGTTGAGAACAAGTTTAACGACAATAGAGATGAGCATAAATCAACCAATAAAAACACTCCTTACTACCAAATTATAAATTAGTCATTTCTATGTAGCAACATTATAGCAACGCCTGCATATCTCAACTACTAAAGGAGGAGACCGATTTCATTGAGCCTCAACTCCTCTGAGACAATAACAAGTCGGAAATATTTATGATATGTCGTATAAATGTAGGGTTTTGTATTTCCTTAATTTGTCTTTGCATGCTCAGTCGACGTACTGCCCGCGAAATTAAATGAAACTATTTATCTGAACACTTGCCCAATTTGTAACGCGATTTCGCGGCATCTTCTTGTGGAGTATATTTCTCCAAGTTGATACAATTTTCCAGAGCTTGCATGTATGTTCACGATTTATTTTCGTGATAGTGCGTAACTGCTCACAATGAAGATGTTAAATAAAGGCAACTATAGTATACCGCTATTCAATAGTCATCAATCAATTTACTAGAAACTGAAACAAATCCGGGACACAAACCAAAACCGAGGAAAACACATCAACTATATATATACAAGAGGAACACAACAATATAACAGAAACACTGAATTGCTACAAAAACAAACGCCAACATATAAAGAAACAGATTATTCGATACCAACTGCCATATGCCTGACTTTGTACAGGACATTTGAAGAAAAGTGGTGGTTTGAACATGGTTTGAAACCAGAGTTCAAATGCAAAGTTGGAATCATCCCTTTGAAAATTTTATGGACGCCACTACAAGTTGGTTGACAATTATAAAATATTTGTTTCGCCAGATGACGACTGATAAGTTCCAATCGACGTTACCAAAATACCGTCATGTCTGCCTTGAATGACACCTACCCACTAAGGCTTGGCACCGAGTTAGGAATTAAATGAGCCACAAGACGCGTGTCACATGTGGAACATGATCTGCTTACCCTTTGGGAGTCCCTGAATTCACCCCAAATATTTTTGGGGGTTTTTTGTTACTCAATCTGTAGTTTTATATGTTGTGTTTTGTATACTGTTGCTTTGTCGTGTTCGTTTTTTTGGCCGTTTTGTCAGTTCGTTTTCAATTATGAGTTTGATGTCCCTTTGATATATTTCGTCACTATTCAAGTAGTTAAAGGTTTTAAAATTGTAGATCATTGTAGCTAAATGTATCATAATAACTATTTTGTTCTACATATACATCATGAGCTTTTAATTAATTTTGAGGATATTTGTCTTATTGCGTTATTCTTAATGACTTTACTTTGATGCCATTTTTTGGCCGATTTTCATTACTGCAAGTTAATGTCTTTAAAGTAAATTAATACCAAAAGGACAATCAACATCTTAAACCATGAATCAGATAAACTTAATTAAAACCATGAACAAAATAAAATTAAAGTCTAAGAGACGAACAACAGTTCACAAAATACAGCACACCATGAAAACGATCACTGCCTAAAACAGCGAATGATCTCATGAGGTCAGGAAGGGTATTCAAGTTTTTCATTTTTTTATTTCACAACTGCTTATAGTGTTTTACATACACAATGACCTGCATTTGTATTTTAAAAGTTTATGTTGAAAATACTCAAAGCATCTTTTATTCAAATAATTAAAGCGATTAAACTTCTAAACACACTTAATATTACTAACACGATTTTAGACTAAATAAGAAGCAGCAGCATTATATTTTGTTCGTTTACATCCCGCTTTAGACAACCAAGTGTTTCTAAGCAAGGTTACTTTTTTCAATGTTACCTACGATTTAGTCGCAAAGTCATGTTTGCATTTAAACATGATTATAAAGAGTTAATACGTTTGACTTCGTAAAAAACACATTTTTACCTCAATTAGCTCGTATATATTCTTTTCGAACTTTAAATACCCCTATTTTTATTATGGAAAATCTTTCTCCACCCTGATATTGGCAATAAGCGATGTGCTATCTTAACATAGAATAACAAAAAGATCGCTATTTGCAGATGGCAGATTTTTGGGCAACTGCAAACACTTCAATAGAAGGCTGTTCTATGAACAATAATTAATAATTGCATATTAAAATTCAAAACAAATATTCCCTGACCTAAGACATATACATTTATCTATTTTTTTAGCATACAAATATCGATTCCCTAAGATATATTTTGCTTTTGGAACAATTTTTCATTTTTTTAAGATTTGCGATAAATTTCAATTTTCGGTAAATATTGCGCATCTAACCTCTATCTTTTTGTTTGATTTGGAAATATTATGTATCATGTTCCATAAAATTCATACTATCTTTTGAAAAATTTTATGGTACAAGAATTAGAAAATGGCTTTTTGTTTAGTAATCGCAAAAATTGGAATGTTTATTCATGACCTTTGACCTTGATTTTACAGAAAATGCACCGTACGATTTTTTTACGACCAGGCAAAACAGAAAGTACAGATTATTAGCTTTCGAATGATATATAATACAGCCGTGTTAGGTGGGTGCATTAAAGTCGTTAACTAAGCGTCTTTTTGAAATAAGTCACTCGCCTACAGTAGTTTCACTGGAAATTGTTAGTGAAAATCTACAAATTTTATGAAAATTGTTAAAAATTGACTAGGAAGGGCAATAACTCCTTAGGGGGTCAATTAACCATTTTTTTAATGTTGACTTATTTTTAGGTCTTACTTTGCTGTACATTATTGCTGTTTACAGTTTATCTCTATCTATAATAATATTCAAGATAATAACAAAAAACAGCACAATTTCCTTAAAATTACAGATTCAGGGGCAGCAACCTAACAACCGGTTATATGATTCATCTGAAAATTCCAGGACAGATAGATTTTGACCTGATCAACAATTTTACTTCATGTCAGATTTGCTTTAAATACTTTGGTTTTTGAGTTATAAGCCAAAAACTGCATTTTACCCCTATGTTTTATTTTTAGTCATGGCGGCCATCTTGGTTGGTTGGCCAGGTCACCGGACACATCTTTTAAACTAGATACCCCAATGATGATTGTTGCCAAGTTTGGTTTAATTTGGCCTAGTAGTTTCAGAGAAGAAGATTTTTGTAAAAGTTAACGATGACTAACAACGACGGACGACGGACGCCAAGTGATGAGAAAAGCTCACTTGCGAAGGGCCAGGTGAGCTAAAAAATATATGACTCTAAAATAAAATTTTGAATCAAACCAAAACATATACAGATTTGTATATTAAATAACTAATAAGTGTGAAAAGTTTTAAGCAATAATCATGAATCGGTTTTGAGAGACGGGGGCGACATGTTATTACCCCTCCCCCTGTTCCAAAATAATCGTAATTGTTTTTAAGATACGGCGCAACATGTAAAAAACTCTCCCCCCTTTTTTTTTTTACAAAATCCTCAATATCTCAAAAAAAAAACTTTGAATCATCATCAAAAGGTATACAGATCTTTAGATCAATATAACTAAGAACTGTGTAAAGTTTTAAGCAATAATCATAAATTATTTTTGAGATACAGTGCGACATAATAAAATACACCCCTATTTTAGTTACAAAGTCCCGTCACTCAAAAAGTTTTTACAGATCTTTCGACCAACAATATTAAGTTTCATGAAATTTGGATAAGGCCTAAATTAAAATATTGTTTGTTTGCCCTTTTCCGACCCTATGTTTTGAAACAGGGTAGGTAGGTAGGTAAAATATTTTATTTTTTTCCCCAAAAAAATAACTTGGCTCGGTATATTATTTGTCATGGGTAGGCAGGTAGGTAAAATATTTTATTTTATAGATACAAAATCTGCATAATGTCATTTTTTTGTCCGTTTGTTTTTGCAAATAAGTTTTCCGCTGGGACTATTAGTTTTGAAAAAAAAAATATATATAAGAGATAACTTTGTACTGGTAAGATAATGTCCGGGCAGACATAAATTACTAGTAGAAAAAGTACCTAGAGTGTTCCAAATTTCGTGTGTGCCTTTTTTTCCAATAAAAATGCTATAAGACTTAAAACTCAATTGTCACGTATTTTGCATCACATTTATAAATGATCTGTATGGAAAACTTGGCGATTTTACTGCCAGATATTCTCCACTTTACAGGGTTTTGTCACTTTTGGTTCATGTCAGATATAAATAATTTAGCGGCATCGTTAACATAATCATTCTGATATGGTGTAACACCACTAATTCAGGCCCGGCCAGAAAGCACATACCAGAAAGTAGTACATATTTAACACAAAATAGTTCCTACGCATGGACATAACTTTCAATATATTTAGAATATTTTATTAATTTTGGTATCAAATGAAAGCTGCATGACTGTTAATCATTGCAGAACAATTTTTGACTGATAAATTTGAATAATAAAAAAATGGCATGAAATTTAAAAAGGAGGGTACATTTTGCCTTTTTGTCCGATCGGAAGTACCTGTTTTGGTACATCCGAAGTTGCGGGAACCAGTTCTTTCTTATATGCAATGTAAGGTATGTTGATTTTTTCAGTACAGGACACCAGAAGGTGTTGCTTTGACATGCAATGATTGTCACTTTATTTGAACTTAAGATAAAAGAGCTGTGACCACTCGAAATTGAGGAATTTAACATAGAAAGCAATGGGCCCATTAATTAGTGGTGTACTTCCTATTACAGAGAATCACCAGAAATCCAATTTTTAGAAGTTGTACCTATTCCAATGAAAATAAGTCCAATTTGATGTTAGTAATCATGTTTAATCATCTTTTTTTGGTCAACCGTCCTGCTTATGGGAAATTTAAGCTCTTAAATTGGCATACTCAAGTATGTTAGCCTTTTATGGTCATACAGCATGCATGCAGTTAAGACTTGACTCCAAGTTCTTATTTTTGCATTTTTTTCTGATTGAAATCAATAAAACAAGTATTTTATGACTTGTATATGGAACAAAATAGCTCTTGGTCAAATTAATCTTATGATTTTTCAAGTTTTTTTGTTTTCTTATGGTAGCCTTTTACAATCAAGGCAAATGGTACATACTCATATAAGAATTCTAAAATCTCACTGTACATGCAATTTTGAACCAGTTTAGCAAGTTATCTAGCTGAGGGATATATAAATTGCTCTTATTAATCTATGTTTTACCACAGAATTATGGTATATACAAAAAAAAAGCCCTTTTCCAGTTTCAAGAAAAAAGGGGGGATAATTTCTCATTTATGTCTGAAGTTTAAACTGATATATTTTTATTTAATGAAGAACCTCTGATAAAAATATGACTATTAGTAAGCACATAGCTTTCCTAATAGAAATTAATAAATAAAACAATAATATTGAGAATAAAAAAGGTATATTGGCCAATGGTAATATCCATATGCAGTTTTCTTTGAATAACCCATATGTTACTACCAGTCCAATTTGAGCTTAAAATTAATAAAATAGTATTTGGACTAAAGCTTTATATGTTTTTTATTGCTTGAAATAGATCATAGAATGAAATAAAGTAATGCTCAAGTCAATATAGCAAGTTTGGTTCTGTTATAGGTGTAACACCACTAATTCAGGCCCGGCCAGAAAGCACATACCAGAAAGTAGTACATATTTAACACAAAATAGTTCCTACGCATGGACATAACTTTCAATATATTTAGAATATTTTATTAATTTTGGTATCAAATGAAAGCTGCATGACTGTTGATCATTGCAGAACAATTTTTGACTGATAAATTTGAATAATAAAAAAATGGCATGAAATTTAAAAAGGAGGGTACATTTTGCCTTTTTGTCCGATCGGAAGTACCTGTTTTGGTACATCCGAAGTTGCGGGAACCAGTTCTTTCTTATATGCAATGTAAGGTATGTTGATTTTTTCAGTACAGGACACCAGAAGGTGTTGCTTTGACATGCAATGATTGTCACTTTATTTGAACTTAAGATAAAAGAGCTGTGACCACTCGAAATTGAGGAATTTAACATAGAAAGCAATGGGCCCATTAATTAGTGGTGTACTTCCATATGCGGATCACAAAAGGCCATCCCTACATAGAATACAACGTCCGTTTACAAATTAGTTTGTTCACACGGAAATACTTTTGTATCAAACAAACTTTTTTGTAAATGAACCCTGCTCTTTAAGTTTAAAGGTACAGAGTAACGTACTTCATATCATGATTTCAGAAAGCGTTCAACATCGATTTCAAACAAATGCTTTGAAACTTCAAATGCAAGTGTTCATGTCAAACGCTCAGGTGATACCAAACGGACTGGACCTTATACGTAAAGATAAAACCCGAGGATTCCGGTAAAAAAGTTTTGAGCGGGAAATACAAATATAAGATTTTTTGTAGGAGCGAAAAAAATAAATAAAATAAAATCTTGCTGGTAAATACAAATAAAAGATTTTCAGGCGGAACGAATTGATAGGGTCGGTCGGTAAAGGGCAAACAAACAATATTTTAATTTAAGCCTAAGTAGTTCTCAGGTTTCGGTTCGACATGTTTACGCCTGACAGAGATACGGACGGACAGACAGATGGACGGTCGGAAGGGACAACAATATACCATTATACGTTCTGTCTTAGATTGGTGTATAAAAACTGCAACAAATCTTCCTCGAGAAAAAATACACCCGCTTGTAAATTCAGATTCAGCAATTTTTCAATTTCTAAAAAGATATCAACTCGAAAATGGTGATCCAATATTGGCACATGGTCTGTGTTTTTTAGTAACAAATATTGTGTACAAAGTTCATATTATATGGTCGAGGAACACTTTATTGAAGAAAACAAAATAATTTTGGGACATAGGGACACATGTAGACAATAAGGGTAAACGTTTGTCCTTTAAATGATCATAACTGATTTCGAAACTTGTTCGATTCATTGTTGATATAAAGGAATTTCATAGATTAATTATTAGAACTGCACATGCTAACATAGTAATTTCTATAAAATACATATTTCCAAGGGCGTTACTTTTGCAAATAGATGATATGCATTGATTTTCCATGCAGAAAAACACAGTTTTATTTAAATTGCCATAAATGTGGAAATAATTGTACACATGGAAGTGCTTACAAGACCGAACAGTTTTAACTGACCCCTGGTATTCTACATATAACTAAACAAAATCAATAACCCAACTTTTCTGAACATATTCCAGTCTATTTATAATAACTTTATAACAATGTCCTCTGACCTAGTGACATTAAATTGAATAGGGATCTACCTCGCATCATATTTACATAGATATTGTGTTCATAAGTAACACTAAATATGTAATGTGTCAAATCTTATAATGAAATAAAGAAAATACCTTTCGTCCTTAGAACAGCAGTCTGAAATAAAGAGGAAAATGTATTGAGTGTATATCACCAAACTTGTAAGAGTATTAAAGTTTAAAACATAAACACCCACAACGTAGTATGTAATGGAAAACAAATAGATGTTGATTAATTTATATTTGGTGTCAAATGCCACTTTCTGCTATTGGCTTGTTCTTATATGTCATTTTTTATTAGTGAAGGAAGCCAGAGTGCCTAGAAAGATCAACCAAGTATGGGCAGAAAAACTAGAAGTTTGAAACCCACAAGACCATGACCATTGCTATGACAAATACTGTTTACCAAATGGCATTGGTTTACCACTTTGCCCACTTGACTTTATTCAAACCATGCAAAACCAAAGGTTAACAAAACAAATCTTATTGCACCTGAAATCGCTATTGTCTCTGTATTAATGTCTCCTATTCTAAACAACAGGATGTTAAAAGAGCCAGTGTCACTCATCAAAATATATGTGCATCTTCAACAATGAACACCAACATCGTAAACTTGAATAGAAATTGAGATAAAAGTCTTTTGGTTGCTGATTTTGCATTGCCTATCACATTTACTGTTTACAGTTTCTGTCTATGATCTTTAGTTTCAGCTTAAAGCACTTTAAAGGGTAAACAATTGTCATTTTAGAGTTATCACACATAGTATACTAATGATTTCAGAAAGATTTGACTTATTTTTAGGTATTGTCTTGCTGATATTTTTTTGTTTATCTTTTATACTTTTCAAGATGATAAGCAAAACCCACAAAGTATTAAAAACGTCATTAAAAAGCAAGAACTCCATCATGGAGTGGACTGACAATTTACACCATTTGACTTATTTGTAGATCTTTCTGTCTATATATTTACATGTATAAATTTATGTTTTAAGATAATTGGCAATAACCATTAAAATTGTTAAAAAAAATCATTAAAAGCAATCACTGTATTAAAAGTGGTCTGACACGGGTTTGGTTTTTCTCACATATTTCATGATGGTATAATACTAAATCCAGAACAGAAAGGATTGTGCCTGATATACATATGATGAACACAAAATATTCCAATCAGATAAATTACGGTCAGGAGCTGGCATGTCAGTAACTGATAATAGTTTGTTGTTTTTTATTGATTATTGTCATTTTGTTTTTGTTCTTTTGTTTCATATTCTGACATCAGACTTGTTCTTCTCTTAAGGGCATACGATACAGTTACAGGGGAGGTAATGACGTTGCTAACGTAAAATGTTATTTTCGCGACGTCAAACTGTGACATATCGGGAAAAGATGCATTTTTCGACTGATTTTTATCATTCAAACGGATTTAATTTGAAAACGAGTGCATGGACCGCTATTTTTTAAAACGGCAATTTGTTTCATTTTGCAAGGAGATTATGTGACCCAAATTTTATAAAACTGTAAATAGCGCAATTTTTTTAATTTTGATAAACATGCAACAAAAAATGACGTTTTTTCCCTCTATTCATGAACATTTGATAAATATGAGTTATTTCTGAATAAAAATTGCATAATTTTCAATGATTCTTATATATAATACAGAAATTACCGATTATTTAACAAAAAACAATTTGTGTTTATCTTTTAAAACAAAAAAGTTATGTCTTTCTTTCGAAAAAGAAAATACGGCAACAAATCTGAATTTTGAGCGAATATAGAAAATTTCGACCTCATTTTACTCAAAAAGTAGCACATGAAGGTATATTTTTTATTACATATTTGATTTAATCAGGTGAAAAATAGCCTATATGCAAATGTTCATCAACTTGTAAATACAGGTTCAAAACTGTATCGTATGCCCTTAATCTGAGTTTTACTTTGCGTATTGTTGTGCGTTTGTTTTTTTCTACATTGGCTAGAGGTATAGGGGGAGGGTTGAGATCTCAAAAAACATGTTTAACCTCGACGCAATTTTGCGCCTGTCCCAAGTCAGGATCCTCAGGCCTTTGTTAGTCCTGTATGATTTTAAATTTTAGTTTCTTGTGTATAATTCGAAGTTTTGTATGACGTCCATTATCACTGAACTAGTAAACATTTTTTGTTTAGGGCCAGTTGAAGGACGCCGCTAGCTATAGGTGCAGGAGCTTCTCGCTACATTGAAGACTCATTGGTGGTTGTTGTCTGCTTTATGGTCGGATCATTTTGGTATTTAGCAATTTCTCTCTGTTTATCATAGTTTTCAAAATTATGGACAAAAATAAAACAAAATGAACAAAATTTCTATAGAAGTTGTCTAATAGTTTTGGCGCTAATGGGTAGCAAATTATTTGAAATAGATCTCAACATTCTGTACGATTCTAGTTTTTAAAACATCCACCAGGTAGCACTGATTTTGGCCAGGGTTGGTTCCAGTTGAACCAGTAGTTTCAGAGGAGAACACGTTTTTGTAAATAAGAACAGGTCAACAGACGAAGGTAGACGATGACAGAAAACAGATGCAAAGTGGGGAAATAGCTTACCTTGAACTTTACATTTATACAATCAGTATACTATATACCGTAGTTGCTTATCACATATTCGTAAAAGTTTACAATGGGATTCTTACAAAAAAGGGACGAAAGATACCAGAGGAACAGTCAAACTCATACATTTTTATTTGTTTTGTAGATTGAAAAATAAACTGACAACGATATGGCTAAAAAAGAAAAAAGACAAACAGACAAATATAGGTACAAAACATACAACATAGAAAACTATATCATCTTTGAAACAGTAAACCAACTCGTCTTTGAAACAGTAAACCAACTCGTGATTGCGTCCGTAAAATGTACAACATCATATAATATATTCAATTTTTAACTATAGACAGAAATGGACTGTCTCTACTTGGTGTTTTATCAACACAAAAAAATAATTCATAACCACATAATAACAAAAATGAATAATAAGACTTGAAGATGAATAACTTAAATAAAAGTACTATTCCTTCTCATATGTTTTTTTTGTCTGTAACACCAGGGACTGAAAATGTCTACAGCCATAAGGTCAGGTACTTGACTATAAAGGATTGTGAGTCAGCCTTCATTTGAGCCAAATAACCTTTAGATTTGCTCTTCACAAAACAAGCTCAAGGTTCCAAAGCTCAGCTTGGTACATGTGTATGTGCATATTTAAAAAGGACACCCTCAAACATTTTATACAATGATCGAAATCAAGAAACACAATCTCTGTTTTGTTGATCTGGCATTGCTGATTTTGTAGTTTGTTTAGACTAAATAACTGTTTATCGCTATTTTCTTTAATTTTTGCTCGAAACATAAAAAGGGTAAACAAAAAATCTTCATTTAAGGGCAATTGATGTGTACACAATATCTGATTCGTTAGTAGATCTTGCCTTGCTGATCATTTCTGTGATTTGAAGTGTCTCTTTGATTATAATGATTTTTATCAAATTAGGCTAAACTGAAAAAAAAACATACTCCCAAATTATCATTTTAAGGGAAAATAACTATAATAAGGAAACATCGCAAAATTTCCTTCATATTGTCTTAATTGTAGATCTTGTCTTGGCAATTATCGTAGAAAGGAGTCAATCGAAGGTTTCGCCATGATGATTTATTTGTAGAACTTGTCTTGCTTATCATTTTTTGCATTTTAATGTTAATCTTTTTCTGTTATAGTTGTTAAGATAATAGTCAAAAATGATAGAAAATTGTTAAATTCATCATTTAAGGACAAAAAATGGGGACGAAAGATGCCAGTGGGACAGTCAAACTCATTAATCGAAAATAAACTGATAACACCATGGCTAAAAATGAAAAAAGACAAACAGATGAGCAATAGTACACATAACACAACATATAAAACTAGAGAAGAAGCAACACTAACCCCTCCAAAAATGGGGAATGATCCCAGGGGCCCAGGAAGGGTAAGCAGATCCTGCTCCACATGTGACACCTGTCGTGTTGCTCATGTTATAACAAATACAGTAAACATTATAATTCGGTAGATCTTATTCATGAAAGGATAGGGGATTGTAGGTACGACGTCAGGAACATATCTGATAGCACCTGTGAAACGGTTATTTCATAACGGTCAACCAACTCGTGATGGCATCCGTTAAATTTACGAAGGGATGATTTCAACTTCACCATTTGGAACTCTTGGTTTGATAGCTTCCTTGTGAGCAGCAAGCCTATATCAAGGAATTCATGATAGGAAATACAAGCACGGGAATATCGTATCAATTGGGAGATATATACCCGTATGCAGGTGCTGCTGGAATGTTGCTACTCAGAAATGGAAAGTTCAAAATTGGAAAGCTGAAATCATCACTTTTTTCGTAAAGTTTTGTTTTCAACCGACCTTCATTACAGCATGTACAGATGTACGTCAATATATGACGCCGAAACTCCTACAAGTCGTTGTACAGATGTAAAGTATATAGACAATAATAAATTTTATAAAATAATAGCCGCAACACTTGTATTTAACCCCAATGATCTATGTTTAGTCATGTTGGCTTATCTTCAACATTGTAGAAGAGAATATAATTATTGAAAAAAATCTGTTTTATATTACCGCTTATTCAGTGTTTAGTTTTTCTCTATAAACAGTATATAATACCAATGATCATAAAGGTATCCAAATGTATCATCTACCCAGGAGAGTGTTTAGCACCACGGCTGGTAACGTTATCTAAGTGAATTATATACCAAGAAGAGTGTCAAGCCCCACAACTTGTAAGGGTATCCAAGTGTATCTTTATACTAAGTAGAGTGTTTAGCACCACTGCTGGTAAGGGTACCAAAGTGTATCATCTACCAAGTAGAGTGTTAAGCCCCTCAAGTTATAAAGGTATCAAAGTGTATCATCTACCAAGTAGAGTGTTAAGCCCCTCAAGTTATAAAGGTATCCAAGTGTATCATCTACCAAGTAGAGTGTTAAGCCACACAATTTTAGGATATCCAAGTGTAACATATACCCAGTAGAGTGTTTAGCACCACTGCTGGTAAGGGTATCTAATTGTGCCATATACCCAGTAGAGTGTTTAGCCCCACTGCTGGTAAGGGTATCTAATTGTGCCATATACCCAGTAGAGTGTTTAGCACCACTGCTGGTAAGGGTATCTAATTGTGCCATATACCCAGTAGAGTGTTTAGCACCACTGCTGGTAAGGGTATCTAATTGTGTCATATACCCAGTAGAGTGTTTAGCACCACTGCTGGTAAGGGTATCTAATTGTGTCATCTACCCAGTAGAGTGTTGAGCACCACTGCTGGTAAGGGTATCCAATTGTATCATCTACCCAGTATAGTAGAGTGTTTAGCACCACTGCTGGTAAGGGTACCAAAGTGTGTCAATTACGAAGTAGAGTGTTGATCACCACTCCTTTAAAGGATATCTAAGTGTAACATATATATATATATATCAGACCTGCCAACTTTTGAAAATCCCCATGGGGGATTTAGTGCGCGACAAGATTTTAAGGGTTACAGTTTTTGCGACATTTCTGCATGCACTGTTTTTTACTCTAAAAATAGTCTCATATCTCTTCTTTTTTCTTTTGGTATACTGATGATAAGCTTATAAGCCTTGATTTCTTTTATTTGCATGATTCTTGTACTTATTTTAAAATTGACAAAACAATTTAAGAAAAGAGAAAAATGACAATAGAAAATGAAGGATTTAAAATGAAGAACCCCTTTCCCCCCTCCAAAGACCTGCTTGTCTTTAGACCACGACTCAAAAGACATGAACCTATATGTCCTAAAGTTAGAAAAATAAATTCAGATTTTTATTAAGTCAGCCAGTATTAATGAGAAAATGGATAAAATTTGAGTTATCTTTCTTTGTGTTCAGAGGTGCTCTTACCGGCGGAGGCTTATATACAGTAGAAGTGTATACAAAATGGCATCGATTTTAAATCAACAGACTCATGTCTGATTTAAAAAATTAAATGGATTTCAAGATAAACGATGTTTTCTTAAGAGTTCATTACACTGTTCTCATCTTTTAGTTAATATGATTTTGTCATGGAACTACGGTAAACGTTGCAAATTGTGCTTATATGATAAATTGGTTAAAAATCAAAGGCCGTCTGACTGAATTTCTGTTAACAAATATTTACTAATTTTGAGGATTGTTATGACCCATCAGGTAATCCTATTACTTCAACTTGCAACAACAAATTATGACACCTGTTGTGACCGTTGATTAGCACAGGGTTAATATAAACTTGTCATAATATGTCCCCAGGTAAAATTATAGATTTTTAAAAATTGATCAGATCGAAAACCTTCAAAATCGGTAACCAATAATTTTTTCGGGTATATTTTGTGAAAATCGGGTTTTTGACTTGTTTTACGATCCCGATATCGGGATTCGGGTTGAGGGATGAAAATCGGGATGATACCGCGAAAATCGGGATAGTTGGCAGGTCTGATATATATATTTATATATGCATATCTATTAAACAGACAGTAATTAGCACCACTGCTGAACAGGAATTCATGTGTATCATCTGCAAAGTAGACAGTTTGTTGTACCACGGCTTGTTAGTGTACATGATCTTTACAGAATACCATCTACCAAGTAGACAGTGTTTAGTACCAAGGTAAGTTTTCAATTTGCAAAGAAGACAGTGTTTAGTAACATGGCCTACCCAAGTAATCACATTGGTGGAGAGTGTATTCAAGTGTATGATTTATATTGCACATGGTGTTAAGTTACACTGCTAGTAAGAGTACCGAAGTGAAACATCTACGGATCAACAGTACTCTTGTTGAAGGTTGAAGGTTAAACGTATCTCTTATTTTAGTACCAAGTAGACAGTCCTTAGCACAAATACAGTCATGCTAATCAAGTATATAATCTATAGACAGTGTATAAAACCAGTTTGTTAGGGTGTCTAAGTTTACAATCTACCCAGTAGAAGTGTTTAGAAGCACTGCATGGAACTTTCTTCAAGTTTATCATATAAACAATTGAAGTGTTAAGTGCCATCACCAGTTAAGGTAAAAACGTGTTGTATCAAGTAGACAGTGTTTGTAACCATTTTGTGGTAAGGGTGTCAAAGTGTTTCAATTATCAATCCATGTGTACCATCCACCAATTATACAATGTTATGTCCCTCCGCTGGTATTGGTATCATTTACCAAACATACAGTGTGTCGTACTACTCCTGGTAATGGGACCATATATAACCTACTTAACAACCAGTACTGCTGCTGGTAATAGTATCATCTACCTAACATACTGTGTTTAATCTCGCTGCTGGCATGTGTATCATCTACCTAACATACTGTGTTTAATACCACTACTGGTATGTGTATCATCTACCTAACATACTGTGTTTAATACCACTGCTGGTATATGTATCATTTACCTAACAGACTGTTCTCAGTACCACTCCTGGAAAGGGTATCATATTCCTAACAGATTATGTTTAGTACCACTGCTGGTTAGAGTATCATCTACCTAACATACAGTGTTTAGTACCACTGCTGGTAATTGTATCATCTACCTATCAGACTGTGTTAAATACCACTGCTGGTAATGGTATCATCAAATTAACTAACATTGTATAGTGCCTTAGCTGGTACAGTTATCATCTACCTAACAGAATGTGTTTAGTACCACTACTGGTAATGATATCATCTACCTAACAGACTGTGTTTAGTACCACTACTGGTAATAGTATCATCTACCTAACATACTGTGTTTAATACCGCTGCTGGTATGTGTATCATTTACCTAACAGACTGTTCTCAGTACCACTCCTGGAAAGGGTATCATATTCCTAACAGATTATGTTTAGTACCACTGCTGGTTAGAGTATCATCTACCTAACAGACAGTGTTTAGTACCACTGCTGGTAATTGTATCATCTACCCAACAGACTTTGTTAAGTACCAATGCTGGTAAGACTATCATCTACCTAACAGACTGTGTATAACACAACTCGGCACTGCTGGTAAGAATATCATCTACCTAACAGACTGTGTTTAGTACCACTACTGGTAATGGGTATAATCTACTAACAAAGTGTTTAGTAACACTGCAGATAAAGATATCATCTACCTAACAGATTGTGTTTAGTACCACTGCTGCGAAAGGTATCATCTACTTAATAGACTGTGTTTAGTACCACTGCTGGTAATGGTATCATCATCTGAACAGACAGTATTAGTACCACTGCTGGTAGCAGTATCATCTACCCAACATATTGTGTTTAGTATCACTGCTGATAAGAATAGTATCTACTTAACATATTGTGTTTAGTACCACAGCTGGTAAAGTTATTATTTACCAGACTGACTGTGTTTAGTACCATTACTGGTAATGGTATCATCTACCTAGCCAACAGTGTTTAGTACCACTGCTGGTAATGGTATCATCTACCTAACAGACAGTGTTTAGTACCACTGCTGGTAAGAGTATCATCTACATAACAGACAGTGTTTAGTACCACTACTGGTAATGTTATTATCTACCTAGCCAACAGTGTTTCGAACAATTGCTGTTAAGGGTATTCAAGTGTACAAATTACTCAGTAGACAGTGTTTTATACCACTACTGGCAAGTGTTTAATACTATTTCTGGTTAGTGTATAATCTATTCAGTAGATAGTGTTAAATAACACTGCTGGTAAGTGTTCCAACTAATAGACAGTGTTAAACACCATTGCTGGTAAGTATACAATCTACCAAGTATAAGCTGGTAAGTTCCACTGCTGGTTAGTGTATCATCTACCCAGTTGGTGATGTCAAGTACCACTCCTTGTAAGGATATCCAAATTTAGGAGTGTTTTGCACCTATGCTGGTAAGGGTATCCAAGTATATCATATACTCAGTAGTCAGAGTACTTAACCTGGTCCACCTGGAAGAGTGGTACTAATACAAGCAGTGGCAATTAAAGAACCTTAGTGAGCGCGCTCACATACCCAACGTCCCCACATTGTCATTGGAGAAATAAAATATGCATAAGAAAAAAAATTGTATAAGAAAAAAAAATTGAATCATAATTTCCTGTCGATATGCACATCTACATAGTATGTCCTTATTATCTACAAAGTTTCATGAAATTATGTTGTGTGGTTTCAGAGGAGTTGCAATGACAAACTGTTGCAGTAGTATATTGGGGCAACAAAGTTCAAAGGGTCGCAACTACTTGAAAAAAAAATTGAATCGTAATTTCCTGTTGATATGCACATCTATA
>JAHUZM010001069.1:0-10993 GCA_019925275.1 Mytilus edulis
AATGTAACAATTTTTTTCCTAGGCGTAACTAAGGAGGGACCCGCCATTTTGAATTGATTGAATCAACAATTGTTCGATTACTACTATATAATCGAAAATAAAACAACACCTACCTCGAATTCGCCGTTTTAATGTAATTTTATCCGAATTTGAAGCGTACAGGTAACGTATATACATCCAGTTTGCAAGATTTCATTTGTATGACGTCACGTTTAGCCATGACGTCTGTGTGCCAAGATCATGCATGAAGTTTCGCGGATTATTTTCTATCTGTCAAATTAAGACATTTTTTCAAGTTTTGTCGTATTTTTTCTTTTTATAATGCATTAGAATCGGAATAACAGTACTGTAGTTGAAGAGTTGCCACAGTCAATTTTAATTTGACGGTCGCAAATCTCCGTTTAACTGTCTCCGCAACGCGTCGCCAGTAAAACTGTATTTGCGACCGCCAAATCTACAATTGACGGTGGCAACTCTTCAACTACAGTACTGTTATTCCTTAAATGCATTGCCACATGCCACTCTATCATCATTAGAAACGATTAAGACGCTGTGTCAGTAAGCAAAGAGCTTCAGGTGGAAAGTGAAAAAATTAAAAACCATCAAACCGTGCTTAAAATAAACATCTTAGTCTTAAAAAATCATACGACAAACAATAACGATCATGTGAGAGGAAAACATATTCTTTTGACAGTTTATAAATAATTGTTACCATAGAAACTAGTGAATCTGAAACACTATTTGAGGTAAAAAAACAGGATATTCCGACACGTAATAAAATATCAGAATAAAGAATAGTGGCTATTGCAAGTAATTATTTAATTATATAACCTTAAAATGATAAGCTAAAAAAAATCTTTTCTAACAAAAAATGTGTATTTATGGTTGCTATGGTAACACAAAAATCAAAGGGTTCAAGTTTATTAATTTTACACAAAAATAAGCAAAATGAGAACCACGAACTACAGGTGATTACAAGCGCCAAAGTAGAGAAATAAATGCTTTGCCACATGCCATTTAATCATCATGAGAAACAATTCTAAAATATAAATCTCATGTCAGGTCACAATCACGATAAAGTGGATGGCTTTACGCAAAAAAAAAACAATTTCGAGCTCGTCTGCGACACTAAGGGAGTATAACACTTGTATTTTCGTGCATTCTTAGAGCTTTTCAGGATTTACCTTCATTAGCTACACATAAAGGTGATCAGGTATTTGTAAGCGAACGATGAATATACTAAATAGATCTTTGAACAAGAATAACTTTTAAAAAGTAAACAAATTCAGTCAGGCTTATTTTGCGTGCAGAAATTGAAACCGTAATATCTTGTTGATGTAATGCTTATAGTTAATAGTTATAGCCTTTGGTTCAATTACCATTTGTGTATATTGAAGTTGGTTTGACAATATTAAACAAATGCGTGAACAGTATTTAAGTTCTCTTTTTTCTTTATTTAACTATGCATGCTATAGATTTATAGTTGTTAATCTCTGTGTCATTTTGGTCTCATGTGGACAGTTGTCTCATAAGCAATCATACCACATCTTCATTTTCAAATGGTGGTCATGTTGGTTGATTGAAAAGAAACAAAAATGACCATGCATATTACTCTTAGCGTTCTGCCAAAGTTAGATTTAGATTAATTCGGTAAGAGACTAACCCTTTGGGAAAACAAAAGTTGACAAAAGACAACTACTGTCGAAAGGATGTGATAATACCTTACAATAACCATTGGACCTGCAAAATTTTAAAGAGGATAGTTGATATGAAAGATAGTAATATGTAATGCTATACAAATATGTACTGTGTCAAATTCATAGATGTAACATAATAAAATGCAATTCCTGGCGATATGCTGCTTATTCATGTTACGATGTGGAGGGCGTTGGCAGAGATTTGTTTTACAACGATTGGTTTCACCCCCCCCCCCCCTTTTTCCCCTACACACACAGGAAAGCTGATTATTGTAATGCCAGGTGCAGTTGGTAGTTGCAAAACAATGTACCATGTAGAAACCGGGTATTATGTTGTGTTGTGTTTTGGTTTATATTTAAATTCCAATAAAATCATCTTCAAAACACCTTAAAATGATAATATCAGATTATTACATGGCATTTTTCATATCGCATGTATTATCGGCCCTGGGTTCAATATCAGCCCAAAGTCGCATGACTCGAGGGCTGATATTGACAGACGGCTGATAATGCATGAGTTATGAAAATTGACATGTTATTATCTTTTTATCATATGCTTCAACAATGGAGAAAAAATAACAGATTCATTAAAATAATCCTTTTACGTGCTTCCAAAAAAAGAAGTTCAAAGATTGAAAAGTTGACTAACGTCGGACCCCAGATTTAGTACATTCGATATGAAATCTTTCTATCATAAGCCTCAACCAAGAAAAAAAATGTTTTAATATGGACGAATCGACAAAATGAATAATTCAACAATATATATAATGAACATTGTTTAAAAAGTCAGCTTTTTTTTACAGAAACTTTCTAAATTATGTTTGAAACGTTCAAAAAATGCGTTTATTTATTTTTTTTTTTTTTTAATATTATTTTTTTTTTACAAATTATACTTTCCAGTATCCAAAAAATTGTGTTGTATCCGACTTTGTCATGTTTTTAACTGAAAACGTAACATTGAGGAGTATTTTCCGGAATTTGTCGAGTATCACCGGAATGCCATGCGATAACGTTACGGAAAGGCATGTGATAACAATCGAAGCATGTGATAAACTTTTCATTTCAGACCGCTAAGCACCAATTTGAAAAATATGGAGTTTATGTAAATTTAATTTTATTATCATACAGTAAAAATTTTACGCTATTTAGTTTAAGTTGATGATAAATAAAAATATATTCCAGGCATATGTATACATGGTATACGAATAATGCGATATGAATTGTAAACACAAAGAAGTCAGTAGACTAACAATTCTTAAATCTGCAAACTATACATCTTACTAAAAGCATAATAATAAAACATACGATGACTTTTGACGAGGGTCGTCATTTGATAAAAGGATACGCAGTGTGACGGGTTTAAACTAATAGTTATAATATATCAGCAGTAACCCGTTTTTAGTATCAATCAGTGGATGATACATGGAACGCACATAAAAATATTTTCAAAAGAAAACTGCACTGTAAAATAATGAAAAGGTATAAAGTAGTATCAATAAAACGTCCAGATGTTCGGTATTAGTTAGCTTTATTAACGTGTTGTACCAATTACACATACTTACTGATATTTTAGATATATTAAGTTATTCTGCTTAACGGGAGATAATGTAATTTGAATCATCATAATCGTCCTTTCAAATGTGTATGCCTGGATCATAGCTAACGTAAGAAAAGTTACGACAATTGTCAAACATTGAATTTTTAATTAAATTTTACAAGTTGTTTTAATTGAGCATTGTAACACCAATGTCCCAGATTAAGGATTGATATCAGTATTGTTTTCTCTTTTGTTTATTATTGTTGATGGTTTGTTTGTTATGGTCGTTTATGTTTATGTTTAAAACATGTGTTTGCATTGAACTCGTTGTCAGTTATGTTTTTTCCTTGATATACTTTTTTTAAGTAATCACATTATTTAAATATTATGGTTTTGATCGTAAATTTCAATTCATGTTAAGCGTTAAAAATTAGTAATCATGATCAAACATTGGACATGAATGATACTGCTATTATTTTAAAGTACCTACTGAATTAGACTTTAAAAGGTAATTAGAGAAACATGAGTAAGAAGACAGTGTTCACAATAATATAACGGAGAGTTTGATAAGTATGTATAACAAAGAAAAAGAACATATAGTTTGAATAGTTATTTTGTCAACCTGTATGCTATAATGATATATTAAACAAACTGCATTGTAAAGGAATCAATCCAATCTTCCCAATGGTTTCTATAACAATGACGTTTGTGCTGTCTTATTAAGTAATCAAAAGTCATTAATTGATTGAGAGAAAAACAAATCAGGGTTACAAACCTTTATTTTCCTAGATATTTTATTTCGAAGTTTCCAAACAAAGTTCACATATAATAATTGTAGCTGAATCTATATAATAAATCTTTATTAATCTTAAATTTAGAAAACATTGCACACTCTGAACAAATTATCGATATTGACATTATTTTATTTTTTACACAGATAAATTGTTGATTGATCGATTAACAATTAAAAATGTAGACGCTTTGACTAATATTTCGTTTCTTTCAGGCAAAAAAAAAACCTCAGTTGGTTATCTTAAACATGTTTAAAACTTAAATATTGTTAAAATCGTCCTCAACAGCATCAATGCGTTGACATGAAATATGAAGGACATTGCAATAGTTCTTTTGTATTCGTTTTCCAAACCAAGACACACATTGCATCAGCACATTTGACTTGTTTTTATTTATTTAACGTTGATGAAATTATAAGCTTTGCATTTATATGAGTTTGTGTTGCTGTATGAAACTTTATTTTCTCGGATGTGCTTAATGTATAAAACGTGCCATACCGTTCTGCAGACTTTAGTTTGCAACCATCGATATTAAACGTCCAATTATATTTAAGTGAAACAAACATAAGAATGTGTAATAAATGCCTTTCTTTAATGCCCGTATCAAGTCATGTATATGACAGTTGGTATCCATTCGTTTGATGTATTTGAGGTTTTGATTTTTTCGCCATTTGATTAGGGATTGTCCGTTTTTTAATATCTCTCGGAGTTCGGTATTTCTGTGATTTTTTTCTTTTTACACATAAATTAGACGTCTCGATAGAGTTTTATTAATTGAAAGTCTTCACAAATATTTTTGTTAATGGCGTGTACTTGTAACTAGAAACAATACACTTTTTAGGTCGAACCAGTCGTGACAGGACTTATGTTCCCAATGTCAGTTATACAAATGAGATATTGCTATGTATGTATGATGACACAGAACAACATATTGCGTATGAGATTATGGATGCAAAATTGTAGTAGTCTAAACATATTTTATTGCACAAACACATTGACAATAGAATCAGACAGAAGTTTTGCAACTTAAAACGTCTTCAACATTACATACAAATAACAAAACAAAAAAAGAACTGAACTGAATTCAATACATGCAAATAGCATCATACATAATATTAAAAGTGTGACATAAATGCACCAGAAGTTTAAAACTGAAGTAGCATGGCTTTAAATTGGCAAAGTTATACATGTTATATGGCATTATAGCATATAATGATTCATCATATAGACAGCATTCAAATAGGTAATAATGATTTATATTCATGTAACACACATATACACGCATGTCACTTTTTGTTTATGGAACAAACACATACACTTAATTTTGTTGTGTAAGACTCATGGTTTTGATTTAGGTTAAATACGTTTGACTATTAGACAGCAATTTGTGTATGTTTTAAGTGTAATCACAGAATGTGCAGGTCTAGATTGGCACAGACAAAATATCTATAACTATTAACCATTATTAATTATCTACACTTTTATTGGACTTTTTTTTTTTTTTTTTTTTTTTTTTTAAATTGATACTTGTTTATTCCAAATATTTCCTGTTTACAATTTCCTCAGTTGCCCAGGATGCAAACTGTGGATTCCCGTTTACATTTAAGCCAACTGTCCGGGAAGCAGGAGGTTGAAAAATGTGCACTATATTATCCGAAAAAAATAGTATACATGTAATAATACTTATATTCTTTTATATGACAATGAGTGAAAAAGGAATATCTTTATAGAATGTACTACTAGTGGTAAATAATATAACATTATAAAAACATAAACGAGTGCACCTATAAACCAGATTCACATAATATTTTAACATAATCGAGTGAATCTTTAAACCATGGATTACCGTAATCAATATAAATTAAAGAGATTTAAAAAAACCAGACAACATGACTGCTATCTCCTGCAAGGTATGTACTTATAGTATGAAATTAATTAATGTGTTTATTTTCTCTTTGTCTAATGTATTAATTGATAAGTAACAGGGTACAGATTTCAGATGTGTTACCATGTATGATTTCCAAAGATTTAAAATATATGTAGAGGACATTTTTATCCCATCATATTTAATTTTGTTTCTTATTTTCCACACGGACCATTTTGTCAAAATAAAAAATAGATTTACAAGTAAATTTTGGTTCGAGTGACCACTGCTATCTCCCAAAAGCATAAACTGTTTTAAATTATCATCATCTAATTGAATATTCCATAATGTAAAAATATCTTTGATTTTACTAATGATTAATTTTGTTGTATTGCAATCGAAAAATAAATGTTGCAGATTTTCAGTATTATTTACAGTTTGGCAAATATGACATTTTCCGTTTGACAATTGCATTTTTTTAAGTCTACCTTCCGTATATATGATATTGTGAATGCATTTCCATTGAAATTCTTTTATTTTATTGGTGATTTTAACTTTTTTCAAATTGCCCCATACTATTTTCCAATTAATTTCGTGGCCATAAAATTCTTGCCATTTAAGTTGACATTTTGGATATATATTCTTATTAATCATGTCTCGAATATATTTTAGTTTTAATTCTGTTGGTTTGATTGTTTTCCCAGATATGTCTAATATAACCATTTCATTAGAAAGTTTCAATTCTATGTTTGGTTTTATTGGACTTAATATGATGAAAACTGCCTATGCAATATAAGGTGTCAACTCGGCCAATACAGATTGGCTCGGCTAATATATATTTTTTTCTGTATTGGCCGAGTTGTTTGGAAGACGCAGTTTTCATTTACTCACAATAAACGCTCAGTATGTCATATATTTCAGGCTAAAGACAGTCATAGTCATTTAAAAAGGATTTTGAAAGCAGACGATGGAATTATTTCAGGTTTGGGGAACGAGTACTCAGTAGATTATCATTAAGTTTATTTCTTGATGACCTCATAATTTCACGATGGTACAAATCGATTTACTGTTTACTTTCACTTCTCATGTTTTGTGAACTGTCATTTATTTTAAAACTAGAACCAGACATATGCATTCTGTAATTGTTCAAATGTTCGTTCTTTTGTCATTTGGCTTATGGATAGTATCATCACTCCTTCATAATTATTTTGTAAAAACAATGTATCTTCAATTTGTTTCTGCACAACACATGCACTGACACTACCTTTCCAATTACTAAGTATGGGTTAAGTTGTTACACTTTATAGTGACTGGAAAGTGTGACAAATTCATCAGATGATAAAATGCTAAAGACACCTGGAAACGGTACCGGATCATTAGATATTACATCTTATTAAAAGAAACTAAGATTTGGATAGTTCTACTTCATGGTAAACATGTTTATCTCTTGTAAAATTAAACAAAATATTGCAACACTGTAGTTAATTAATAAAGATACTATTACGTGTATTTCTGTAGTGGCCTTGTTATTGGACATCGGCAAGCTGTATTGGCCTTCGACTTCGCCTCGGACCAATAACAAGGCCAATACAGATATACTCCCGTACTAATCTGCTAATATCATAATATTGTTGGTTCAGTTAAACATGTAAACATTCAATATCATTATATATTTGGATACTAATTCTAATACTGTTTGATATATATTTATCATCCTGAAATATAATATATGGCATACTTTAAAAAAGTAGGTCACACCAACAGTATAACACTAATCAAAAACGTAAACAAAACTATACCCACTGTTTGACAAAAACATACGTTACTAAACAAAGTTATACGCCTACATAAATGATTTAAATCATTTTTTTTACAAATTGGATTTCAAAGATTATTACCATAATCATGGTTAGCTTTTTTGAGCTAATGGTAGATGCAAAAATAATTTTTGAATACATATTTTCCCATTTTTTCATTTATGTTTAGTTTATTCAAGGAAGCTTTATATTTTTAATTATTGTGTACGTGTTTTTAATAGTGTTTTTTTTCGACTGCCCAATATTTTTTTTTTAACCTAAGCATGCTGCAAAAGGTAAATTAGCCTTCGAGTTGGTTGACCGTTATGGAATAACCGTTTCACAAATGATATCGGATATATTCCTTACGTCGTAACTACAATCCCCTTCCCTTTCATGAATGTGACCTACCGAATTAGACTCTTTACCGGATTTGTAATCACATAAGCAACACGACGGGTGCCACATGTGGAGCAGGATCTGCTTACCCTTCCGGAGCACCTGAGATCACCCCTAGTTTTTGGTGGGGTTCGTGTTGTTTATTCTTTAGTTTTCTATGATGTGTAATGTGTACTATTGTTTTTCTGTTTGTCTTTTTCATTTTTAGCCATGGCGTTGTCAGTTCGTTTTAGATTTATGAGTTTGACTGTCCCTTTGGTATCTTTCGTCCCTCTTTTAGCCACACTTTTATTTTTAAATTTATAATGAAAAAAGTACCTCAACAATTTCTTCTCAACCTATTTTGTGTTGTTCTGATTTCTGCAAAACAATAATACATGTCAATTATAATGTCGTCTATTTTTCATTCCTCTACGATCTTGTACATGCACTATAGTGGTGTCTATTCATGCAATTTGCTGTTTCTGTATTCATTTTCTTTAGCAAATTTATAGATTCTAGATCAGCAACATTAGCCCTCAATTTTTATTAAATGCTTTTCATTCTTCGATTAGAAAAAAAGAATCTTACCATATATATGATACAGGTATGCATACTGGATCTTGTCTTTTATGCCTTTCACAAATCACTTTGGTCAACAATGATGTTATTTCTGATCAATGCCTCTACATTCCATCTAGTAAAGACAAAGTATCTTGGAAAAATTAATTAAACTGTTTACCCATTCATTGGAGATTATTCTTGCATCGTCTGTGCTCTGATAGTCGGAAATCAAATAGTGATAATATTTGAAAGTCTTACTTGAAAGAGGCTGTGAAATATTTTCATTTCAATTCGTGAAACTTCTTTTGCATTATTTTGAGTTACTAAATACAATACAAATGTATTTAATGAATAACGATACGTCTAAAGGTATGTAAAATGCGGCTTTAGTCCATATTTGATCGGTCGGAGAACCAATATTAGTTCATGATTTATACCAATAGAGAAACATTATCATTATTGCACGTGCTGATTTATCCGTAATTGCTTATAAAATTTAATAATACACACTATTTGCTAGTTACTGTATTATTATCTCTTCTGATTAGATAAATATTTCACAAATTTTCCTGTTACATTTAACAGAATATTCGACACAATACAGGTAATTGCAACTTACGATGTCGTCACACATCTATTGCTTTTGTTTTGTATTACATATAAGTATAATTTTGATATACTAAAACAATACTATGTGAATATAACATTGAAGCAAGGGTGTGTTTATTCAAATATGAGTTCATCAAAATTGAAACAAATGATTTAATCTCTCATTGTTCTTAAATCGTTTGTATTCAAATGTCATAAGTGTTAAAAAAATTAAACAAAACACTTTGAAATCCACATTGTAATCCTTTTAGTTCAGTATTAATTAAAAAAACCTTAATAACTCACCTTAATGCACTGTCCAATTTAAAGAAATATTATAATAGTTAATGCATATACAGATACAAGTACTCCCTTAATGTCTTGAGGTGTGTAAAAAGATTATAGCACACTTGTCAGTGGTTGTCATGTGTTACTGTGTTACATATGTGTGTTTCGTTTACTTGTGTGTACATAAGTTAGGCCGTAATATCCTCGTTTGGATTGTTTTATATTTGTCATTTCTGTGCTTTTTATAGTTGACTATGTTTTGTGTATGAAAACATATTTTGCTTAGTCCAAGATTGTTTTTTTTATCTACAACAGCAGAGGGGCATTACATTTTTTAGTCTGTTCTGTCATGCGTAATAATGGGCTTTGCTCGTGGTCGGATGCTGTACGGTGACCTATCGCTGATATTTCTGTGTCATTTTGGTTTCTTGTAAAGAGTTGTATAATTGGCAACCAAACCATCATCTGCTTGCTATTTTTGACAGATGAACAATATTCTGAGATTTCAAAAAATCTTATTCAATCAAGTTTTGAAACAGGTTTCAGTTTAAGTTTATCATACGTAAAATAACGCGAATAAAAAATTGAATGGTGTACAATTAAACACACCACACAAATATAATCAAAGTAACTATTACATTATCAATTATGTATGTATATATAACACATATAGCAAGAATAACAGTTGTTACATAGCTGCATGCAATAATAACATTTTAACATTATAATTATGCAGAAGCAAGAACACGCAAAAGTACATTAACTATTCATTAATCATAGTGGTTTCACATATTAAGACATTGATATTAACTCATTAGCATATATTAAAATGCAAACATATGGTTAAATAATGCAGATTATTAGTTCTAAAAATTCACGGAGACAAATCAAACAATAGAAATAAAGCATACTATATAACTTAATTAAAATGGATACATAAGTATTGTAATGTATATCATACAGTGATTTGTGTAATGCAAAGAATACTGAAATTTAAATTAAAGAACCCTGATTATTTATTGAATAACAAAATATTAGAGAAATTTATATGGAGAATTGTCTGAATGGTACATATACCCCATCTGCTTAGATCTATATACAATATAATGTTGTAGTAATTAACATGTATTACATCATGTACTTTGGAGATTATTAATATGGCTCAATACCAATTTTCATGTTTTTTATTGGAACAGATAATCAACCAAATTAAATGCTCAGCGATTACATATTTGCAATAGTCTTTTATGCAGTTTTTTGGCAAAATTACAAAATTAAATATCCTGGAAATGCAATTACCTAAATCTAGAAAAATGTGTTCCCACGAAAATCAAAAGTGTAATTCGTCTCATAATTCCTGCAGTGTAATTGTTGCACTACTTAATAAATGTCGCAACCGACGCCGATGTATTAATCCGAATTAAATAGAAACCTTTTATGTGTAACATGTTTAAGCACACAGTTGCTTTTGAATTTTGAGCTTTTCGTAT
>JAHUZM010001070.1:0-10929 GCA_019925275.1 Mytilus edulis
AGTGCACTTGATAAGTAGATAGATACGCCTGCATTCAACGGTAAATAAATTCAATCTATTTATTAATGGCGATGTCAGTTTCTTTCACTTAATTTACTTTTCAACGAAGATACAGAATCAATATCAATTTTATATCATATTTAAAATAATAATTTTAAAGAAGTCGGTTACCTAATGTGCATTCATCTTATTAAGTAAATTGTTTTACTCCAATCGTTAAATATAAATTGATTAGTTTTTTGAAATGTCAAAATGAATATGGAATACCGCAAGGTTACGGTTATCTTTGAAAAATTGATTAAAAGAGACATTAACTGCAATCCGAACAGTGAAATTCAAGAAAAAAAGGTAATGAGGGAACAAAGAAAAAAACATAACCCTTCACCCCTTTTAAAGTTAAATGGTCGTTAGTAAATATCATTCCAAAAATCAACTACTGTCCTACCCTTTAATGTGTTTGCACTTTATAATCCTTTTAAACTGTAAAAGGGGTGGAGGGTTATTTTTTTTTTCTAAAAGTATTCAGATCCACCATTTGATGAAAACTTATCTTTGTTGTCAAGCAGACGACACAAATAAATATTCTGAATCCAGATTTTGCGCAAATCTTATAGCGTAAAATTTGAGAAAAAAAACCATAACTTGATAGATAACGTGATGCTGACAATGACGGTTGCTCCTTGAGAACGTGTTAACCTTCATTAGCGTCCAAGAAAAAGAACAGCGAGGTAAATATTTGTACAAATTGATGAATTACTACGCCGTTAAAGACGGGATGATTTCCCTGTCGAACTTCTCATCAAATGACATTCAATATGATAAATCTGATTTCTTCAATCACTTACGTATAATTAACACAGCTGGGATGTCTACAGATCAATATCTTCAAATTAATCAGCAGTTAATCAGTATCTGTTTATAGATTGGTCAGGTTATTTCTGTTCATATCAGGAAGTTTCTCTCGTTTTTCGTTGCTATTTCTCGGGAAAAATAATTCCTCAGATTATAAAGGTAAACAGGTAATATATGAGGTTTCTTTGAAATCAGATGTCTTATAACAGAGTTAGAAGGATTGGTCACGTCAATTTATCAAGGTTTGAATCAAGGAAGTTTTGTCAAAAGATTGGGCTTCTGCAATATATCATGTAAGCAAATTATTCCGTTGATTTACGACAATTTGATGTAATCAAAGTCTAGCGAAAACATTTACCGAGTTTCATAGAAATGTCACTCAAATCATTTTTACCACGTATTTGTGATTTTTTATACTTGCCCTTTAAGAATTGGTTATAATCAAAATTGTAATGATACATTTTCGAGAAAAACAACTGTTTTCATTTATTTCTTTTATAAGAAACTGAATTACAAAATGGCAGAATTAACTTATTCATTGTTTGCTTAGTTTTTTTATTGGACCATATACTGACCATTTACATTTATTGTGTGTTGATAAAAATGATACACAGATCATTCATTTGTCATTGTATAGAATCATTATAATGATGAATACAACATGGCTTATATTTAATATTTGCACACTTCCGAGTCAGACTCCCAATCTTCCATGAAGGGAGAGAAAGGACAGATAACTCTGCACGGGAGATTGTCAGACTCCCTTGATTAAACACAACCCGTGAACCATGCATGCTAAGAACATTTGCTTCACGTGTTTTTTTGACATTTTGTCCAAATATTCACCCGTTAACAACTTCTACAATTTGACATGTAGATTAAAAAGCCATTTTTGAAAATCTCATTTTACTTGTTTTTTTTAATCATGTTTTCATTGTAAACAATACTTTCATTAAAAATGAAAAACATTCACAAATATTTCGCACTTTTTTTCATTTTCAATTTTCTCTGCTGACAGTTAAATGGGCACTAGCTGTCAAATTCATGATCACCGATTTAATTCAAAATCTCATATATTAATTTTAACAATGTAAAACATTTATCCAAACTACTGAAGGACGCCTCCGGGTGCGGGAATTACTCGCTGCATTGAAGACCTATTGAGGACCTTCTGCTGTTGTTTGTTCTAAGGTCGGGTTGTTGTCTCTTTGACACATTCCCCATTTCCATTCTCAATTTTACTAAAAGTCTAAAATAAATATTAAACAGGGCACGAACATGAAAATACGTAGCTTAGTTTCGTGTGTATTTTAGTCCAGACGCCATCTAATTAATTATTATGCGATGACTATATAAGCAATGTAAACATAAATATAGTTATAAATAGATTAAGCAAAGTCGTGCTGTTGGATTATTCTAGGTCTATTTAATGTTATATCATGGATGAAAAATGAATGTTTATCATCGTTTTTACCTTTTCCTTTTTTGTGGATCGAATCAGTTAATGAAATGATTTACCTTTGTGTCATTTTCAATGTTGACATTCTTTTCCTTTAAATTACTTTACACATACCATTCATGTGTTATCCATCTCAAGCTAAGGGGTTAAATTGAAGTTCACATGAATACGAGTTCAATGAGGTCGAATTATTCACTTGCAAGTGAATAATTAAAATCAATGTGTTTTAGCTTATTTTGACAAAATTGAACCAAGCTGGCTGCTAAAAGCTAATTTCTATTTCACTATTTGCATTTCATTATTGATTGAGCAAATAAAAAAAAATATTAATTGTTTTATACATCTCGTAGCTAGTGCCCCTTTCAAGTACTGTACATGTCAGAGATACTATTGTCTTTTTCATAAGGATTCGTGTTTGTTATTTACATTTGTAGCTGTGCTGAATGTGACTAAAACATCCGATCTTAGCTACTGCAACAAAATTATGTAATTCCATCATAGCAACAAACATAATATCTATAAATAAAAATCTCTGGAAAACCCTTTAGATTATGTCATGTTTACATCGTTTCAATTCAAAGTCATATCAAGTCGTAAATTTGGTCTACATATCTGAATTTTCATTTGATAAACGGAAAATATTATCAATATTTTTTCTTATTCCGAAACGGGATTATTCTTATCACGTTCCTGTTATAATGTTATTTCCCTAGATGCTTTCGTTTCTTTTATTGAGTTCGTTTTTAATACAATTGAATAACAGAAATGCCTCGCATAGTGCAATCTTGACACTTTCATTGCTAATTGATAGAAAGGTTGATGTCCTATGCGGTCCTAGACTTGAGCGTTGTATAATAATTCTCAGCTGATTCAAACTAAAGCAGTTGCATAATAAAGATAATTTGTGATGTTTGTGTTTTCATGGGATAATGATCGTATTGTCTGTGTTCTTTTTCTTTACTCCATATGTTTGATCTGTCATTTTCTTTTATTTTCTTGAATCCAAATTTGTCCACTTTAATAGTGAATTCAAATCTCACAAAATCCTGTTGAATAGGGAAGGTTTCAAATATTTAAAGACTTACATTTCAGAACCAGAATCCTTGACAAGCGAGACGATTTTAATATTGAAATTATCAATGTTCCACACCTTAGTAGCAATATAACAATTTCACCTGCATATGGATTATACATAGTCTAACTTATTTTGGTAGTCAAGCGCAGCTCCTACTCAGATTTAGTAAAATGTCACAAGGGATATGCCAAACAATGTATCGTCTTTTTTTCAAAAAAAATTTCATCAGAAAGTACTAAGACCTTGTTAATAAACATTCTGTATCATCTTCACAAATAATACACAATGGTCATGAAGTATAGATTATGGGAACTGACGTGGCTTATCATTTTAATAACGTGTTATTGTGTTCTTTTATTTGTCTGTATGAATATTGCTTATACTGTTTAAATCTGTTTTTGGTTATATCCATTTCACGTGACACTGTACTTGTAAATCCCGTAATTATGTTATTGTTCTATGATATTTTTGTATTCTTATCTTTCATTGTTGCTAATGTGCTTTGTCTGTGTGCCTTTTGAAGTTTCTTTGAAATACTAAGGATTTTCTACCTCAGAAATGGATTACCTTGGACGTATTTGGCAATACTGTAAGGAATTTTAGTCCTCAATGCTCTTCAACTTCTTACTTTATTTGGCCTTTTTTTTTTTTTTTTTTTTTTTTTTTTTTTTAAACTTTTTTGGATTCGAGCGTCACTGATGGTTTTTTCATAGTCCGGCGTAAATACAAAAATTAATCCTGGTATCTATGATGAGTTTAATCATATATGTGACGTGGCGCTTTACTTATACATCCTGTCATTGTGTTATTTTGCTATACCGTAAATGTTTGTATTCTTTTTTTTTCATTTTTACTAATGTGCTTTGTCTAAATACTTTTTTGTGTTTTTTTTTAAATTTATTTATTTGTTTGTTTTTATCATTTTTAAAGTGATTAAGAATATAACACAGTGTTGACTGCTTCTTACTCCTATTTTTGACATTAATACCTATTATCTCTGTTTGTTTTGTTCACACATCTTTGTCAATATAAAGGAATTAAATGCAACTGTCATACAAATTCGAGGTTTAGCTATACAACTATAAAACCAGGTTCAATCCACCATTTTCTACATATCAAAATGCCTGTAACAAATCAGGAATATGACAGTTGTTATTCGTTTGTTTGATAAGCTTGAACGTTTGATTTTGTCATTTGAATAGGAACTTTTTGTTTTGAATTTTCCTCGGAGTTCAGTATTTTTGTTATGTTTGCCTCTTTTGTTGTGTGCAGTCAGGTTGCTGTCTCGTAGGCTGTACTATCAAACATCGTTCAACACCCCTCTTCTCTTTAGGTATGTCTTTAGATAAGAGGCTGGTACTTTATGACTACAATTGCCGCGTTAAAACCGTTCTAAATAATTATTTCAAAGGGAATACAATGTAACATGTTGTTTTATGGTTCTGATGATGTCAAATATGTTCAAACGGACCAAAGAATCATTATAGTGAATAATGGGAAATATCACTAATACGTTATTTTAGTACAGGGTCGAAATATGTAGGAGTCTCGCCTAAATATGTTGAAGAAATATTTACAAATTTTGGCTTTGAGCTTTTAACAATGAAAAATAATACATGTAATAAAATCAGTATATTGATAACAGCCTTGATATTTATTTAACCGTATCAGAATTTCAAAAGAGTGACATTTATTTACAGTTCCTTAAAGACAACTAATGCATTACAAAACACTTTAATGAGGAAAAAAATATATGATGCATTATTTATATTCCCACTCATAGACTCGCGGCTAAATCAGAGTCACCTTGTCCGTTCATCTTTCCTCCCCACAAAATAGATCATATTTACCTTGTCAGTTCGTGTGTCCTTCCAACAACATCAAGGTTAGATGCAAATTGAAAGTAAAACCAGATTCTAATAGTTCTGTACAACACAAATATGTCTCTGGCAACAGAAAATAAGCTGACATAACATAGTCTTCAGATTACATGCTGGTACTTAATAAATACAATCACTGCGTTAAAACAGTACTAAATAACTATTTCAAAGGGAATGAAATCAAATATGCTGTTTTAGGAAATATTTTGTTCTCAAACAGATCAAGGAATCATTATGGCGAATAATTGGAGATATCACTAATACGCTATTTTAGTACAGGGTGGAACTATGTAGGAGTCTCGCCTACATATGTTGAATATATATACATTTACAAATACAGGCTTTCGGCTTTAAATATTGAAAAATGATACATGTAATAAAATCATTATATTGATAAAAGCCTTGAAATTCATTTCACCGTATCACATTTTCAAAAGAATGTCATCTATTTGCAGTACCTTTAGGACAAATAATGCATTACAAAACACTTTAATGGGGAAACAAAGATATGATGCATTATTTATATTCCTACTAATAGACTGGAGGCTTAATTATATTCACCTTGTCCGTTCTTCTGTCCTTTCGAAAAAATATTTTAACCTAAGTAAGATGCAAATTGATAGCATTACCAGATTCTAACAGTTCTGTACAACTCTAACAATTGCGTTTCAGATATAAAAAAAATGGCATACATACATGTAGTCGTTAGATTACAGGCTAGTACTTTATTACTACAATCATTGGGTTACAACTGTACTAAATAACTATTTCAAAAGAATACAATGTAAAAACTTCTTTAATGGTTCTGATGATGTCAAATATATCTTTTTCAAACGGACCAAGCAATGACGGATAACAAGCGATGTCATCAATCCGTTCGTCTGTCCTTCAAACAAAATAAAAGTAAGATCCAAATTGATAGCCAAACCAGATTCTAATAGTTCAGTACAAAACAATTGTTTTTCAGACAAAAAAAGCTCACATAACATAGTCGTAAGTCTACAGGCTAATACTTTATGACACACTCACTGCGTTTAAACAGTACTAAATAACTATTTCAAAGGAAATAAAATCTAAAATGTTGTTTTATAGTTCTGATGATGTCAAATATATCTTTTTCAAACGGATAAAGGAATGGTAAATGACAAGAGAAACAATACATTATTTCAGTACAGGGTGGAATCAATAGGCGTCTCGCCTACATAGAACTAATTGCATAACAGTGTGGTCGACAGTAAAACGTTTGTAGGTTGTAACTTGTTTGTCAACGGCTATGATTTTATGCTCACCCAGTCTGTCAGAGGCCTTCCAGTGGGGATTGAAATATTCACTTGTTACACATTCCGATACATAAAATGAAACTTTCTTTTTACAAAGCTTAAAAGGAATTTGTTTTAAATATTTATTATAATCATCACATACAACCGTGTCATTTATAAGAATAATAATGTTCAGAGATGATATTATTTAATAATAATAAAAAAATAGGTTTATCCATTGTAAAAAAAACTATTAAGTTGATGGGGTTAATTCACAAAATATCTCATTGATTAAGAGCACAACTACGGTGTGATCATTTAAGAATGGCCTACTATTTATTCAATGCGTATACATGTGGGTTTTGTTTGTGAAGAGTTCTGGATAATTAAAAAATCATTTGATTTCTTTGTTTAATACCATAAAACGATTCATTCTTTCAGATATTTGTCACTTTGCCTTATCTTCAAGTCCAACACAATTTCTCACGTTTCTTACAAAACTTATATTCTTGTGATTTATTCTTTTGTTGAAAAAAAAATGTATAGATATAGATAGATATAGGAAGATGTGGTATAAGTACTAATGAGACAACTCTTCTCCCAAGTAATAATTCATAAAAGTAAACCATCATAGGTCAAGGTACGACCTGCAACACGGAGCCTTGGCTCACACCGAACAGCAAGTTATAGAGGGCCCCAAAACTACTAGTATAAAACCATTCAAACGGGAAAACCAACGAGAAACAAAAAACACATATGAACTACATAAACAGACGACATCATGCATTGTAACTTTTAAAGCCAATTAAGTAAAAAAAATAATCTGAAAGAACGTGCGATATCATATTAGGAAAATTGATGGTCAAACCATAACAAAAAATCAAGTAAAGAATTTTAAGTATTCAACCTTTATAGCTTGCTGTTCGGTGTGAGCCAAGACTCCGTGTTGAAGGCCATTTTTATTTATTTTCAAATTACAAAGGTTATTCCTGATTAGTATTTTTAATTATTTTATTTAGGCGTTTAGAACCTTTGGTGACCTCACAGTTTAAATTTCTATGATAAGTACGTCGTGAGCAGTGGGCATTACAGACGAACGTTCACCTAATTTTCCCCAGTCAATGAATGGCCATAGCTACACTGTTATGAATTTCATTCTATTATTAAATTAAAGATACATTTACAAATGCAGGTTTTGGGCATTTACTATTAAAAAAATAATGCAATGCCATGTAATAAATTCTTTATATTTGTAAAAGTCTAAATAAAATACAGTACATTTTAAGTCATTTAACCGAGTAAAAATTTCAAAATTTATATCCCCACTCATAGACTTAAGGCTATATCACATTCACCTTGTCTGTGTGTCTGTCTGTTTGTCTGTCCAACCAACAAAATAAACTAAGATGTAAACTGATTTCAAAACCAGATTATCACAGTTTTGTTCAACTCTAGCAATTATGTTTTACACAAACATAGCTTGCATAACATAGTTTTGGGTTTCATGTTTTCCTGATTCATAACTAAAATCCTACGTCAACATTTCAGCCACAGAGAAATCGTTAGATTATTGTGTAATCCTAATACTGTTGATAAAAAACCTTTTCGACAATAAGACTTATTTACGTATTCCGATGACATGTACAAGTACAAATACATGTAAGTACAATGTATGTGAAAAACATTCATAGCAGCAGAAATAAAATTGAGAATGGAAATGGGGAATGTGTCAATAGAACACAACTTTCAAATTGAATCTTGAGGAAAACTTGCTAGTTTATACAATTAAACATCATATAGTATCATAGCTTACCAACCGTTGCGTTGATAATCGTCTTTCATTTCCGATACAATTTACACAGAAAAATATGTTTGATAACTAAATAAGTATGTTTGCTTTAAACATAACGACCAATTAATAAATTTAACGAATTTGCGCTGTCTATATATGCACTTTTTCTATTTTCTATTTAAAATATTCTTTATACATTTATAATTATTGACAATATAACCGTAGGCAAATAATTATTGACAATGATGACAAAGAAAAAAGGCTATTCCTCCATTTTCCAGAGGCCGGCACGTAACCGAAAGGACAGCTACCAACGAAAATCGTAACTAATTTATACATATAAATTCCGTACAAGCAACGGTATATCGCTGGCTCATCTTCAAGTTCCACTAAAGAATTGTCCATTAGATTGACTAAAATTCTGTCCGCAGTGAAAGAGGATCTTCAGAAATACTGTGAAACTGTTTACGCGCGTAGTGGTATTAACCATATGTGGATTCTTAAAAATCTAAAGAACTTCCAGACAATTTAAAACCTCGGTCTTTTTCTGAAATTAGTTCTATCAAAACGTTTGTTTTTCAACCCTTTATACCACCATTCCCCTGTGAAATTAGAAAAATGGCATAATAAATAATCCACAATGCCTTTCAACATAAAAATGGTAGCATACACTAAAAAAAAATTACTTTGGGATATCATAAGGCATATTTCGGTAATAGTGACAAAAAAAGGTAAAACATGCTACACAGAAGAACAAGTGGTCAGTATGCCGGAGTTTCTTATCGAAAACATATTTGTTGAGTTTGGAGGTAGACTTTTCCAACAAATTGTCGGCATTCCTATTGGAACAAACTGCGCGCCTCTTCTTGCCGACCCTATTCTTATTTTTATATGAATCGGAGTTCCTTCAGACACTTGTCAAAAACAGGAGGATCAAAGAAGCCAGATTATTTAATTTCACTTTCAGATACATTGATGATGTTCTTTCCATAAACAATCCGAATTTTTCTGATTGGGTTCCATTAATATATCCCCCAGAGCTAGAAATTAAAGAAACAACAGACACGGCTTCCTCCGCCTTAGTTTTAGACTTATATCTCGAATTTGACTTACACAGTCATCTCAGTACCAGAATCTATGACAAACGAGACGATTTTAATTTTGAAATTATAAATTTCCCCCACCTTAGTAGCAATATACCAACTTCACCTGCATATGGGATATATATTTTCCAACTTATTCGATATTCAAGAGCTTGCAGCTCCTACTCAGACTTTGCAAAACGTCATCAGTGTCTGAGTAGAAAGTTGATGAACCAGGGGTATTTCAAAGAACGTCTCGTCCTTTTTTCTAAAAAAGTTCATCGGAAGTTATCAATACCTTGTTGATAAATATTCCGTATCAGCTTCACAAATAATATATGATGGTCTTGATGTATAGATTCTGCGTACTGCTGTTGTTTGTCATCTTAACAACATGTTATCTTGTTCTTTCCTTTGTCTTTGTTCTATTATAAATATTACTTTTACTGTTGGATTGTTTTATGTGATATCCATTTAACGTGGATCGGTACTTAAACATCCCGTCAATGTGTTTGTATTATCTTTCATTTTTTGCTGGTGTGTTTTGTATATGCGACTTTTTGTGTTTCTCCGGTTCTTATAACATGACAATGTACTTTTAAAGATCCCGTCAGTATGATATTGTTCTATTATATGTCATTATGATATATTTCTATTATGAATTAGAAAATACGTTGAACAACAAAAGTCAAAATTATTCAATCGCGTAGTTGAATGAACTATTTGTGGATTCTGATAAATTCTATATAACTTTTGGACTATTTTGAATCTCGGTCTATTTCTGAAATTAATTCTTATATACTTTTTATTTTTTAACCCTGTATGCTAACATTGCCCATGTGAAATTTAAAAATTGTTTGAATATACATTCAACGACAAATATATAAATATAGACGTCAGACACGCGAATCAATGAAAGAGTTTGTAGATAGAAGTTTTTGTGTTATGTTAAATTGTTCCTTTTAAAATTGTTACACGACGATGACTGCTGTACCCATATTTTGACTATTTTATTTATTATGTCTGTTTAGTTCACGCATCATTGTAAATATAACGGAATTGGATGAGACTGTCATCAAAGAGAGAGGTTTAGCGCTATAAAACCAGGTTTAATCCACCATTTTCTACATTTGAAAATGCCTGTACTAAGTCAGGAATATGACAGTTCTTGTCCATTCGTTTTTGATGTGTTTGTCATTTGATTTTGCCATGTGATTATGGACTTTCCGATTAGATTGTCCTCTGAGTTCAGTATTTTTGTGATTACTGTTTTTTCTAAAGGCAATCAGGAATATGCGTTTCGATAATATGCTTGGTGGTAGACATGTGGCTATAATATTGTTCAATATATGTAAGACTCAGATCGACGTCCTGTCTCTAATCGACGTCCATTCCTCAAATCGACGTCCAAATCTGACGTCACAATCAAATAACTTTCCAAATCGACGGCCAATTTTATGTTTATCTAATCGTCGTCCATTTTTATGCTAATCTAATCGACGTTTAATTTTATGCTTATCTAATCGACGT
>JAHUZM010001071.1:0-10894 GCA_019925275.1 Mytilus edulis
AACGCTATATCTTATTTTTTTACTAACGGAATTGATGAATATACTATTAGGATAGCACCTATGTCGACCCGAAAACTGAGAAACCCTCGTTTAGACCTCAGACTACTATAACACATCACATGTACCATATGTGTTATAGTAGTCTCAGTTTTAGACATATTTGGTATTTTGAGAGGGTAAATAACATATTCTAATGCAACAACGTTTGTAACGTTCATTTTGATTGGATAACGTCACTTTCTTACATGGCATCAATTGACAATTGATGCTATGGGACGTACGCGCAAGCGCAGACGGCATATGACAGATTTTAAATACATGTTTTAACGTTATTTTCTGTCAGTTTCATTAGAATGGAGATAACAATATTGTATTTTAAGCTCCGACGGCATCAATTTGGGATTTGATGGTCGCAAATACCCGTTTACTGTCTCCGCTAACGCGTCGCCAGTAAACTTAATTTGCGACCATCAAATCCCCAATTGATGCCGTCGGAGCTTAAAATACAATACAGTTATCTCCTAATTTCCATTGGATGTTGGATGTGTACGGACATTGATAATTTTTTTAGTCTTAGATCATGATGCATGTTTTTTTTCAGTTGATAGTGGCTTTAAACAGGGTCGCCCTGATATTCCGACACCCTGTTAGTCCGACACCCCATTAGTCCGACACCTCATTGGTCCGACACCCCAATAGTCCGACACACCATTAGTCCGACACCCCATTGGTCCGATACCCCAATAGTCCGAAACACCAATAGTCCGACAAAGGTAAATAACCGCCGAAATATAAAGGTTAGAGAATAATTGCAAACAGTATAAAGAACAGAGAAAATTGCATATCAATTAAAGAATATCTATATGAACGACCCCTCCCAAAATCCCTACACTCCTTCGTAGAATCTTGATATTTGAACTACTCTTGCTTATGAGTATATCACAGAAACAGAAAATATCATGTCACCTGTTTGATATTACTATTGAAGAAGTACCATGACTAATTAAGTCCATATAAGAAAAACCAAGGTCCTTGAAAGTTTTGGTAAACTAATTTAAGATATATGTTCTATATGGGAACACATTCTACTAAAAAATAAATGTCATCAGCAGTCTCTAATCATAATGAATCGTGTACACGTGATAAGGTCTCGGATACAGTCATAACTGGAAAAACTGTCATTTTACCATAAAGAAGGACTATTGATTCCAACCATTACTATTTCAATTCATATATATACAGTACACAAACTTAATTATCGAACACTGAGAGCCATGGCGAGTGTGTTTAAGTTTATAACACTATAGATGTTATATACTTAAACACACTCGCCATGGCTCTCAGTGTTCAAGTTTATAACATCTATAGTGAAATTGTCCAATCGGTAATTATCTTTCTATACAAAGAAGACTTGATTAAGGTTGGGATTGATTTTGGGAGTTTTGGTCCCAACATTTTAGGAATTAGGGGCCAAAAAAGGGCCCAAATAAGCATTATTCTGAGTTTTCGCACAATAACTTTAGTATAAGTAAATAGAAATCAATGAAATTTAAACACAAGGTTAAAAAAAGTATGACCACAAAAGGAAGGTTGGGATTGATTTTGGGAGTTAAGGTCCCAACAGTTTAGGAAAAAGGGGCCCAAATATGCATTTTTCTTGGTTTTTGCACCATAACTTTAGTATAAGTTAATAGAAATCTATGAAATTTAAACACAAGGTTTATGACCATGAAAGGAAGGTTGGGATTGATTTTGGGAGTTTTGGTCCCAACAGTTTAAGAATAAGGGGCCCAAAGGGTCCAAAATTAAACTTAGTTTGATTTTAACAAACATTGAATCCTTAAGGTTCTTTGATATGCTGAATCTAAAAATGTACTTAGATTTTTTATTATTGGCCCAGTTTTCAAGTTGGTCCAAATCGGGGTCCAAGATTAAACTTTGTTTGATTTCATCAAAAATTGAATAATTGGGGTTCTTTGATATGCCAAATCAAGCTGTGTATGTAGATTCTTAAATTTTGGTCCCGTTTTCCAATTGGTCTACATTAAAGTCCAAAGGGTCCAAAATTAAACTAAGTTTGCTTTTAACAAAAATTGATTTCTTGGGCTTCTTTGACATGTTTGATATGCTGAATTTAAACATGTACTTAGATTTTTGATTATGGGCCCAGTTTTCAAGTTGGTCCAAATCAGGATCCAAAATTATTATACTAAGTATTGTGCAATTGCAAGGAATTTTCAATTGCACAGTATTCAGTAATAGCAAGAAATTTTCAATTGCACAGTATTGTGCAATAGCAAGAAATTTTCAATTGCACAGTATTGAGCAATAGCAAGAAATATCTAATTGCACAATATTGTGCAATAGCAAGGAATTTTCAATTGGAGTTATCTTTCTTTGTCCAGAATAGTAGTTGAATCAACTTAGATCATTGTTTTATACCATATACAATGTATATTCACTTTTACTACTAACTGATAACTTAAAACAATCTTTACCATTCAGTGATAACAAGCACTTTTTTTACATTTGAATATTTTATGATGTATTTAAATGAGTAGTTATTGTTGCAAACTCCATTAGAAATTTGAATTGAGATCAGTTTTGGAAAAAGGGAAAGGGGAATAAGAAAAAAAATTGGGGGAGTGTGGGGGGGGGGGGGGGGGGGGGGGGGGGTCAATTTTTCTCATTTCAGATTTCATAAATAAAAAGAAAATGTCTTCAAACATTTATTTGAGAGGATTTCAACAGCATAGTGAATTGCTCAAAGGCAAAACAAAAATTTTAAGTTCATCAGACCACATTCATTCTGTGTCAGAAACCTTTGCTTAGTCAACTATTTAATCACAATCCAAATTTAGAGCTGAATCCAGCTTGAATGTTCTGTCCATACTTGCCCCAACCAATCAGGGTTCAACCTCTGCGGTCGTATAAAGCTGTGCCCTGCTGAGCATCTGGTTGATATGTGAGACTATATAGCATTTATAGTATTGAAGTCGAACTACCCTAACATGCAGATGTCGTATATAGTATTGAAGTAGAACTACCCTAACACGTAGATGTCATATATAGTATTGAAGTAGAACTACCCTAACATGTAGATGTCATATATTCGCTAATGCTACTTTAGTGTGACATTGTAAGAAAAAAATAAAAATCATTATAAGCTTCTAAATTTTTTACAAATTATTGCTACAAATGGTGTCCTTCTATTTGTAACCAAAAAAATCATTTTTAAACTTGCGTCAGTTTGGAACCAAAGCAAATAATGAATTTGGAGCATGTAACATGGACACTTTTTCCAAATTGAGATTAATGATTCCTTAACTTATTCAACATTCAATATCATATATATTGATCACAAAACATTGTCTATCATCAAAACTCTAAAATTTATATTTTCATTTCTTTCAGAAATTTTCTGAAAGCAAGTTTCCTCTACTTTTCTGTCAATGTTACATGCAATGTTTAAGAGATAAATACAGTAAGAATCATTTTCTTCCTGAACATGTAAAGGCTCTTTTTCATTGTGTTACCCTCACATTAAAAAATTGTATTAATATTTTTGCAATTATCTCATTTCTGTCATAAAATAGTGACTTAAATGTTGCATGTAACGTGGACACAAAAAATATGAATAATGAACCATGCCAGAATTGACCTTAAAAGATATAAAAAGCCTCCAAACAACCATCTGAATGTAAATTATACAATTATACTGCCACATTTCTCATATATGATATTATTTAAATAGTGGTTAATACCAAAACCATTCACCTAAATTTCAGACAGCAGACATATTTTTTAACTATACCAGTAGTTATGCTTGTTCATGGTGGTACACTATGGAAGGCTAAATTAAACGATATTCAAATGTCAAAATAACCAGAAAAATAAAATTAAGACCAAAGATAGATCAATTGATGAAGGAGTCATCCAAAATTTCCACAACATGAAACATTTTTATATCAGTAAGTAAGCAACCCGTTTTGTTATGCACAGGGATGAGATTGATAAGAAGACAACCACACAACCATCAGCATCCACGAAGTTTCTCACTCAATAACTAATACTGACAAAGTAAGGGTACAAAATGATTACATGTATCCCTCATTCATGTGACACAGTTACACTTAAAACTAATAGTATGAAAAACCAAGACAAAATATGGACAAATCTACGAGAGGTTGATACAGCTGCATTTATTGAGAATCTTATTTTCAATCGTTTACATAACTTCTATAAAGAACAATTTGGGTTTCATCTTTGAGGTTGTTGTCTGATAGACATATTACCCTATATCTCGTTTTATTTCTGCTGGTTAATCTTACATTTATGATAACTTTTTAAGGTTTAAACAATAAATTTTATTTCAAACATTAAAATATTCAAAACAAGTTTCTTGTTTCTTGTTTTCTGTCTCCAACATCTTCAACTATCTATCTTAAAAAAGAAAAAAACAAAACACAATTAATCTACCCTCAATCAGAACCAAAATCCATGCATAGATTATAAAATTTACAATAATATAGAAACTCTCAAATATCTTGTTTTGATTTTTCAATGCCATTTCATCTTGAAAACTTGTAACCTAAACTACAGGAAGCCACAATTTAAAGGGCCCCATAATGACCAGTGTAAAACAATTCAGAAGAGAAAACCAACACCCATTAGACCATAGTCCTGTTTTCAACTTTATTTGGCCTTCTTTTACTTTTTTGTTTCATTAGCGTCACTGAATAGTCTTTTGTAAACGAAAAGCGTTTCTGGCCTACAAAATTTCAATTCTGGTATCCATGATGAGTTTATTATTATTATTTTAAAATCAGAAGGAGCCTGAACCTCTTGTAATGCAAAAAGATATTCTGGAATGTCAATTATTGGCACAACCATTAAAAAAAAATGTTACAAATTGAATTCCTCATGATTTCTATAATGAGCATCAGTAAATACACATGATACATGTGTTGACTGGTGAATGAAAAGGGATAAATAAACAAGATTTTGAAATAACTTATTCCGGCATCTTCTACACTGCTGTAGAATGGTCAAATTGGAGATCACTAGTATGTCTGCATACACCGTCACCACCTGACTCACTAATAGGGACCTTATCAGACTGGCTAACACAGACATCATAATCTGCCAGGCTGATAGAGTTATCACCATCTGACAGGCTGAAAGGGATACCACCATCTGACTGGCTGACAGGGACATCACCATCTGACTGGCTGACAGGGACATCACCATCTGACTGGCTGACAGGAACATCACCATATGACTGACTGACAGGAACATCACCAACTGACAGACTAATATGAACATCACCATCTGCCAGGCTGACTAGGACATCACCATCTGTTGGCTGACAGGGACATTACCCTCTGACTGGCTTACAAGAACATCACAGACTGACTGACTGACAGGAACATCACCAACTAACTGATTGACTGATATGTACATCACCATCTTCCAGGCTGACAGGGACATCACCATCTGTCTGGCTGCCAGGGACATCACCATCTGACTGGTTGACAGGGACAGTATCTTTTTGCAGCATCTTCCTGAGAGTTTTCTTCATCACATTTATTGCTGATCATCTTTTTCTTTCTTAGGTTTATATTGCCTATAGATTTTTTTTATTAAAAATTGCATGTAAATTTTCAAGACCGACACCAATTTTGTTGTCAATGAAGAAAATACACTTCTGAAAAGAATATCTATATTTAGAAATAAAGATGAAGTTTGATGGTGGTAAAACAAGTTGAATTATCAATAATCTCTTTATAGAGCAAAGGAGTAAGTAAATGTTATCAGTTCTGTTCATGCGTGTAACATTGACAGAAAAGTAAAAGGTTGTATGTCAATGTTACATACATGAAGACCAGAAGATGAAAGTGGTGTGCTTAATAGTCAACTTTGGAGAAATAATATAATTGCTGCCCAGTAATATCTAATTAATCATTTAGGTTATAAAATGTTATATAAATGTCTGACTTTAAGGAAGTAATACCTTTGCATGTAACATAAAAAAATCTTGACACAAAATATTGTTGTCAATGTTACTAACTAGTATTAAAAGACAAATTAAACAGGAAAACATGAAAACGCTTTAATTTTGTAAAATAAAAATAAGGTAATAGCTCCATATGGCAGTAAGTTTTGTTTACGCATGTAACACTGGCCTGAACATGTAAAAGTCTAAATAATAGACTGTCAATGTTACATAATTACATACACAATTTCTTAATGAAAAAAAAGTTTAATTTGGGTTTACTTTATACATTATTTTTTAAAATAGGTATCATAATGATAACTTTGAATATTAAAAATTAGATTAACTGTTGATTTCAACACAGTAAAATCTTCTCATGTAACACAAAAAAGATCTGATACAAAAATCGTAGTCCATGTTACTCATAAATTTATCATAGGAGCATCAAAGAAATTGTGTGATGACAATATTTCAGATGTCATTTATAAACTCAGATAAACTCATTTTAAAGCTCATAACAGAGGTTTGGAAATCAATGCTTTTAAAACATTATAATTCTGGGTTATGTATGTAACATTGACAGGAACACCAACAAATGATGAGGAAAAATTGCTAGTCAATCAGGAAAAAAATAAACACAAATAATTAAAACTCATTTATTTCTTTAATATCATTTTAATGAAGCAAATTTAAATTTCAACAAGATTTTATTGATTGAATAATTGTATGCACATTTATTAGGTTGTAGCATGTAACCTGGACGCAGAAGATGTGTCAATGTTACATGCCTTTAAACAATAAGAATTACAAGTAAATATTGTAAAGTCTAGAAATCAAGAAAGATCAACAACTTCTCTGTTAAGAATTCAGCATAAATTTACATTTGATTTAATATTATGCACTGGCCAATTATGCTTTAAGTGTAATAAAGTAATATTGTTTTTATTCTGGTGTCAATGTTACATTTTATGTTTTCAAATTAAGTGGCCAGTTATCTTTATAATGCTGAGAATGAATACAAGTACTAGTTAATCAAATTGGCAATTAATCTGTGGTATTTCATGTAAAAATTTAGATTGATAAGGCAAACCGTACAAAAAAAAGCTTTTGCATGTATCATTATTAAACACCTTTCCTTTGTAAATATTTTCGTGTCAATGTTATGTACAGAAATCTCTCCAGCAATAAAATGAATATCGTAAGGGTCAAACCTGTTTAAATACAAGATAAACCTATATTTTTTGACAAAATTGCAAAACAAGTCACACATCATTATCAAAGAACCTAATTTACACAGAAAGTGCATGTAACACTTCATTGTGAGGTCAAATTAACCTGGTCCCACTCTCTTATCATCTGCTTGATCACTGGTATATGCCTAGTGTGAAAGATGACAAAGCCACATTTTAATGTAATTGTCAGTGGGTTGAAATGTGAAAAAAATAATTATGGTAATGCTTACTATAAAAAGTATACAACTGTTATAAAAAGATGAGTATTATTGGGCAGTATTGACACGAAAATGAAATAAATTTTCTTACCTTCTATATTTTTCAAACTTCAGTTGATTGATAAAAATCATGAAATCCAAATTATACCCATTGTTGACACCTTTCAAAATTTGCCATGCTGGACCAATAACTTGTTTCCAAAGCTAATCAGCTAATGAAAAGGTGCATGTAACATTTGTTGACGGGAAAAGTTACATGCACTTGTCCATTTTCAAATGTATTTTATTTGCAGCAATAATCGGATTCTGTACAAAATGGGGTTTCTAAATGATAGACGGATCATTTTGCAGTTGATTTTCAACTATTATAGTAGAACAATTCTTCAGGCATATTCTAAATATGACTAGGGGTTTTGCCACTGCAGAAATGTCACACTTTTTGTCTACAGTTTTCAACTACCAGCACATAACAAGTGCTGATTTTTTGTTGATTTTTTTAATTGGATCCATTTTTTTTGCATTTGGCAATAAAGACTAACCCACTTTGATATTTAAACAATGTTTATTCTCCATATTTGCATGATTTCTTTACTTTTTAATTGGATAAACACTATTGACCCTAAAATTTCACTAGCAAATTCCTGCCCATATAGTATTGAAGTAGAACTACCCTAACATGCAGATGTCGTATATAGTATTGAAGTAGAACTCTAACATGTAGATGTCATATATATATAGTATTGAAGTAGAACTACCCTAACATGTAGATGTCATATTAAGTATTGAAGTAGAACTACCCTAACATGTAGATGTCATATTTAGTATTGAAGTAGAACTACCCTAACATGTAGATGTCATATTTAATATTGAAGTAGAACAACCCTAACATGTAGATGTCATATATAGTATTGAAGTAGAACTACCCTAACATGCAGATGTCGTATATAGTATTGAAGTAGAACTCTAACATGTCATGCATGTAGATGTCATATATAGTATTGAAGTAGAACTATCCTAACATGTAGATTTCATATATAGTATTGAAGTAGAACTACCCTAACATGCAGATGTCATATTTAGTATTGAAGTAGAACTACCCTAACATGTAGATGTCATATATAGTATTGAAGTAGAACTACCCTAACATGTAGATGTCATATGGTATTGAAGTAGAACTCTAACATGTAGATGTCATGTCAGATATAGTATTGAAGTAGAACTACCCTAACATGTAGATGTCATATTTAGTATTGAAGTAGAACTACCCTAACATGTAGATGTCATTTTTAGTATTGAAGTAGAACTACCCTAACATGTAGATGTCATATTTAGTATTGAAGTAGAACTACCCTAACATGTAGATGTCATATATAGTATTGAAGTAGAACTACCCTAACATGCAGATGTCGTATATAGTATTGAAGTAGAACTCTAACATGTCATGCATGTAGATGTCATATATAGTATTGAAGTAGAACTATCCTAACATGTAGATTTCATATATAGTATTGAAGTAGAACTACCCTAACATGCAGATGTCATATTAGTATTGTAGTAGAACTACACTAACATGTAGATGTCATATACTAGTATAGTATTGTAGTAGAACTTCCCTTACATGTAGATGTCATATATAGTATTGAAGTAGAACTACCCTAACATGTAGATGTCATATATAGTATTGAAGTAGAACTACCCTAACATGTAGATGTCATATATATAGTATTGAAGTAGAACTACCCGAACATGTAGATGTCATATATAGTATTGAAGTAGAACTACCCTAACATGTAGATGTCATATATAGTATTGAAGTAGAACTACCCTAACATGTAGATGTCATATATAGTATTGAAGTAGAACTACCCTAACATGTAGATGTCATATTTAATATTGAACATGTTGAAGTAGAACAACCCTAACATGTAGATGTCATATATAGTATTGAAGTAGAACTACCCTAACATGTAGATGTCATATTTAGTATTGAAGTAGAACTACCCTAACATGTAGATGTCATATATAGTATTGAAGTAGAACTACCCTAACATGTAGATGTCATATAGTATTGAAGTAGAACTCTAACATGTAGATGTCATGTCATATATAGTATTGAAGTAGAACTACCCTAACATGTAGATTTCATATTTAGTATTAAAGTAGAACTACCCTAACATGTAGATGTCATATATAGTATTGAAGTAGAACTACCCTAACATGTAGATGTCATATATAGTATTAAAGTAGAACTACCCTAACATGCAGATGTCATATATAGTATTAAAGTAGGACTACCCTAACATGTAGATGTCATATATAGTATTAAAGTAGAACTCTAACATGTAGATGTCATATATAGTATTAAAGTAGAACTCTAACATGTAGATGTCATATATAGTATTAAAGTAGAACTACCCGTACATGTAGATGTAGATCTATGATGTATAAATCATTAATGCAGAATATGTTGTAGTACACCAAAACAGTGAACTCAACATAGATAGCTTTAACATGTGTTAAAGGTAATTTACTGGGTATGTTTAAAATGGTTTAGTCATTATTTTTTGTTGTTTCTTACAGAGATAAGACTTATAATTAGGATGAATGTGGTAGAGGATTTAGTCACAATCAATGGTACGCTACACAGCCATGCAAGAACAGAGGATTTAGTCACAATCAATGGTACGCTACACAGCCATGCAAGAACAGAGGATTTAGTCACAATCAATGGTACGCTACACAGACATGTAAGAACAGAGGCTGGTAATAAACTGCAGGAATGGGATATTTGTGCTAGAAAAAATAGTAGCGGTAGAGATTTAATGAGACACATAAGAATGCAAACAGCTGAAAAACGTCATAAATGTGATATGTGTGAGAGATATTTTCTAGAGGTAGTTACCTAAAGATACACATGAGAACACATACAGGTGATAACCTTATGACTGTGGTGATTGTGGTAAGGGGTTTAGTCAACAAAGTAATTTACGGGATCACATGAGGACACATTCAACCGAAAAACCTCATGTCTGTGATGTATGTGGTAAAGGATTTATTAGGTTTGGTCTTTTACAAGTTCACATGAGAACACATACAGGTGATAAACCTTATGACTGTGGTGAATGTGGTAAGGGTTTAGTCAGCTTTCTAGTTTACAGAGACACATGAGAACACATTCTGGCGATAAGCCTCATGACTGTGATGTATGTGGTAAAGAGTTTAGTCACCTTGGTAATTTACAAAGACACAAGAGAATTCATAGCGGTGATAAACATGATAAACCTCATGACTATGATGTATTAAAGGAACACATGAGAATACATACAGGTGATAAATCTCATGTCTGTGAATTATGTGGTAAAGGGTTTAGTCAGAATGGTAGTTTAAACAGACACATGAGAATACATACAGGTGATAAACCTCATGACTGTTATGTATGTGGTAAAGGC
>JAHUZM010001072.1:0-10887 GCA_019925275.1 Mytilus edulis
ATAGTGAAGGACAGATTGGAACGTACCAGAAATATTGATTTAATAAAATGTACGCACTTGTCGACGATTCGTTTATACGACTGGGTAGAAAGTTACGGAACTATAGCGCAATTTAAAATATATACATGTATACATTGAACATAAGAAAAAAACATATATTTTGAATAAATTGGGGTAAAAGTTTTGTAAATAGACTAGTCCACGTATGCCATCAGTATGTTATCATCGAATGTCGATAGACTATTGTATACCAGAAGAAGAAGAGAACCAATTTGATTTAAATACAGGTCGATGTATAACTTTTGCTTTGGTTCATTGAAGTTGTGGACATAGTAAAATCACAGATTTATATTTCAATAAGATTGTTCTCGAACAAAGGAAGGAATTCGTCATCACAATTGTCATATATGCCACTGGACGAACACTAAGTATCCCCAAGGGATGTGAATATTTTGCTGGGAAACTGTTGAGTATCAAAGTTTCAAATTAATTTCGGGATATATTTTCTTTCTTGGTATTCAATAACAGAAAAAAGAATAAATTACTTGTCCGTTAAATAGGGGTATTCTTGTCAGATAAAAGACTTTTAGCTATATTTAAAAAATAGGGAAATATTACATTAAATTGGTTCTGTCTTTTTTTTTAAAACATCGTTAAAAAGATGTGTGTCAAAGGTGAACGCCACAAGAACCCTGTAATACTAGAACGAGAGTATAACATGTAAACAATCCTTCTCAATGATATGGTTGTATTGGAAATCTTTTCATACAGATTGACAACTCATGGTCCGATATGCATGTAATATTTGCCACATGACGCTCATAGTTCTTTCTACCATCATCATCTTATTCTTTGATATTGCTGTAAACATCGATGGTTCACACCCAAAGAAAATGGAAGTAATGTACCTTCAGAGCTTCTCCGTGTTATGCACTTGTGAAACTTAATATATAGACGAAATTTCTGTATTGAAATGAATCTACATCTTCAAATAACGATTTTGAGTAATCACCTTAATACAAACCAATATACACGTATGGCAAGATATAACCATGAAGGAATTTATTTTTTGTAAGACGCAAGAACTCATCACTATCATAAACGTATACGTATATATGCATGCAATTTCAAATATCAAGAACAAGCGGTCGATGTCGATAGTCCGTTTTCTAACTGTTCGTTAGACATGTCACTTGTTCATTCTTGGAAGCCTTCATATTCCCCGTCCAACGATGGGAACTCTTTCTGATTGTGTTGACTATAAATGCTTGTATGGTAATTCTGTCGTTTATCTGTACAAGTGGTTGCATTTCCTCTCCTTTCCCAACAAACAAACGAACGAAACGCTACTAGTCTGCTTTCTCTGGAGCTCATCCTCAATGCACAATAAAGTTTGTACAAATCGTCTTCTGCGCGTGAAAGTAATAACAAAGTCAGCTCGGAATGAGTTAAAACAATGATTTATACTGCAACTATAGTTGTATATTTGTATTGCTAACGCTCGGGATAAAATAATCGAATATAAATGCCCAACCCATGGTGAAAACAAATCTACGGCTGCCATGAATTATTTATAAATTTAATTAGTATTCGATGTTTAAAATTTATGGAGAAACTATTTAATCACAAAGGCTATTCTATTGTTCTATTGTCGAATATTCACCGATTAGGAGATGGATTCATATTGAATTCTAGAAGTTGTGCCCTAAAAAAAGTGGGAAGGATTTTCGTGATAAAAGTTTAAGTGATTTCCTATAGGAATTCACTTATGCTGGAAGATCATGTTTCCTTGCCCGACTATATACATGAGTCATTGTATTGTACATAAATTGCTTTGTGTTGTTATTAATTTCTTAACTTATTTTTAACGATAGAAAATGTAAATTGTAACTTACATCATGTTTTGTGGTGTTTTCATAATTCTTTGTATAATCAGAAAAATACCACTAAAAGCAGAGACTGCTCCTATTGCTAAAACTATACTCAAAAATGTAATTCCTGTAAAAAGGAAAGGTTGAGATATAATTTGTAGTCATTTATAAACTCATGTTGGAATATTTGATGCTGCATTATAGACACTTTAGTTCTTTTTATTTTAAACAAAATCAACAAATGCCGTTGTGAAAGATATGACATTTAAAAGCAGAAAAATGACTGTCAAAACCATATTGCAAAAAAAAAAAAAACTAACGAAAAGACTACAACGAATACTATAAAATGAGCAATTAAGGAATTTCGTAACGGTACGCAGCAGTGTCAAGAAACATAAGATACACCCTTCATGTTAATTGCTCATGATAGCTTAAAAAATTGGCATCGAGTTCATTACAATCTTAGTTAAAAAATCTTATTCATTTTATGGTCAATGTGTATTGTGAGTATTTACGAAACACAACCTGGTTATACAAACTAAATTAACACAATGCGCATTTGTATTTACATACATAGGAATGTTTGCACATGGTCATATTTTAAATTACATTGCCGTGTAAATTTATTGTCACGCGAAGGAACCGTAACTTATGGTGGCCGGTTAAGGCCATTTCGCGTTTTCGCGTTTTCGCGTTTTCGCCCATCATATTATATAGGGCGAAAACGCGAAAACGCGAAATCGCGAAGTCGAAAACGCGAAAACGCGAAAACGCGAAGTCGAAAACGCGAAAACGCGAAGTCGAAAACGCGAAATCGGAAAGAAAAAATATTTCGCGTTTTCGCGTTTTCGACTTCGCGTTTTCGCGTTTTCGCGTTTTCGACTTCGCGTTTTCGCGTTTTCGACTTCGCGATTTCGCGTTTTCGCGTTTTCGCCCTATATAATATGATGGGCGAAAACGCGAAAACGCGAAAACGCGAAATGGCCTTAACCGGCCACCATAGTAACTTGATGTCCATCTTGAACATTACAAACTTGACGTATGCAGGTGTTGATCGAGGATTTGAAGTAAGGAGGGTAGAATTAGAAGTGAGAGGACCATGTTTTGACAAAAAACTGGCTGTAATTTAACAATACATTATATTTTTCTATTACAGGCTTGCGCACCGAAGCCACGCCTAGTATGATATAAAATACGAAAAACAATTGGTTACTATAGAACCAATTTTGGTAAATTGTTGGTTTCTGTAAAGTCGAGAACAAGATGCATGTTTGTGTTGTTTACACATAAACTCGAAACAATGTACCTTTACGCAAATAATCGATTGGTTGTGCTTGAAAAACAAAATGACCCTCAGAGGGTAATGATGTTTACAGCAGCTTTATTATATACTACGCAAAAAAGTCGTGCAACGCTTCCATTCAGATTAATGAAGTGACAAAAAAAATATATATATTAAGAATTCCTAAAACGAAGTTGTCGGTGCCATATAGTTTTTACCCTTGTCCGGAATTCCGAATTCCATCATTCTGTCATTCTGTCATTCCGTCATTCCGCAACAAACCATTATACGGAGTTTTTTTCTAAACGCCTTCAGATATTGGGCTGATTTTTGGTATGTGGTTAACCATGATGAGTTACAGATCAAGTTTAAGTTTCGTTTCGCTCCGCTTATTCTTGACGAAATTACATGTGCAAATATTCTTATATGATGTGCAACTATCCTTATATGATGTGTAAATATCCTTATATGATGTGCAAACATCATTATATGATGTGCAAATATCATTATATGACGTGCAAACATACTTATATGATGTGCAAACATACTTTTATCATTTGCATATATACTTATATGATGTACAAATATACTTTAATGATGGTCAAACATTCTTATATGCTGTGCAAATATTCTTATATGATGTGCAAATGTACTTACATGATGTGCAAATAGCCTTATGGTTGTGTCGTTATATTATGTGCTTGCAATCTTATATCATGTGGTTTGGTTAACTTCATTATATGATGTCGAAACGTCATTATATGATGTGCTTTCATCGTTGTTATGGTCAATGAACATGATTACGATTAGAATGATTACTGTCTACGTCATAACTGATTCTGATCTGCTTCTGCGGAGTTACTATAATGCCAGCTTAAATCTGTAGCTATCGCAAGCAAAGGTGCATTTTAAAGATAAAGTGATACGTAACAGTACTAGAATAGTGCAATTTAAAAAAAAAATAACGTTTCAAACTTTTTGAGGGCCCTTATTTATAGCTTGCTATTCGGTTTGAGCAAAGGCTCCATGTGGAAGGCCTTACTTTGACCTATAATTGTTTACTTTTTACACATTGTGAGTTGGATGTAGAGTTGTCCCATTAGCACTCATACCACATCTACTCATTTCTATTCATTGCAAACGACAAAAATGAACTCAAAGTCAGTTTTAAAAATATTTCATAACGATAGCTACACAATTATCTACTCTTACATAATTATACCGGTATGAATGATTGGTTGATTAATTTGTTAATTGATTGGTGTTTAACACCACTTTCAACACTATCATGCTATTTCGTGGCGGTGAGTTATAATGGCGGAGGAAGACGAAGTCCCCGGAGAGAACCACCGACTTTCGTCAAGAAAACTAATAATTCTATTTAATAAAGATTGGAGTCCAGCTTACCTGCCACGTGCGGGATTTGAAATTACAACCTACGTGTTGACAGGCTAGAACAACGATTGTTCGACTACTAAGACCAATCGGCCACCGACCCCTCCCCCCAAAAAAAAATGGATTAAAGGAGATATGGAAGGATCTTCAACTCGATGCATTACATTTGCGTGCAGCTTTTTATAACGTTTTCATGCATTTATTTCACAGTTCATGTTTTTTGTAAATATTCAATTCCAAATTTCTTGAGAGAGATTTGTTTCTTTTTCAGAAGGGATGCAAATAATTTGTTCACATTGAAAATGAGGAAAGAAATAAAACAATAATGAAATTATTTTTTTTATTTTTTTATTAAATAATAATCTTTATTTGTCATATAAGTAACATTATACTTGTGACATAAACAAAAGTAACAGCAACAATAAAATAACTGAGTTAAACACACACATATCTATATATATACAAGTAAAAGTAACTAAGAGTCCCCTGTCCTCAGCTCTAAAGACTGTTTTATAAAGGAACCTGTTTTTTTTCACTTGGTTTATATTAGAAGGATTTAGTAGGACTACTAGTTTTTCAGTATCAGATAGATTTGAAAACATAGGATTATCTATTGCAAGGTCATTAAAAAGTTTTATACGTAAAACATTATTAATTTGACAGTGGAGGAGAAAGTGATTTTCATCTTCTAAGGTTTTACAAGTTGGACATGTTCTATTGTCTCGAGGTATTTTTAGATATCTGCCCTTCTCAATGAGCAAATTATGGTCACTAATTCTAATTTTTGTAAATAAACGTCTAGTTTCAAAATTGTGATATTTTAGATAAAATTCTTGGTCTTGTTTGACTTTAATATTTTTGTAAAGAAAAAGTTTGTTATTTTCGTTCAAACTATTAAACTAGTTTTTTATACTAAACTGCTAGAACAGGTGTATTTGTATCAAAATATTGGTAAATTGTATATATGTGGTGATTTTAATTCTAGATGTGGAGATGCCCAAGATTTTATTGAAGGTGTTGATAATGTACAAATAAGAGAAATTGTTGATAGTGTGTCAAATAGAAATGGTGATTTACTCATTGAGTTTTTAGTAGATTGTAACATGTGTATGGTAAATGGGCGAATTGGCTCGCAAGATTTTACTCATATTAAAGGTACAGGGAAATCTGTTGTAGACTATGTCCTTACTCCACATGAACAGTTAAATGAGGTAATTAACTTTAAAGTGAATACAATGTCAGACTTGGTGACTGAGTTATCTCTTGTCGGATACGAATCGATTCCGGACCATTCACTGTTAGAATGGGGCATACGAGTTAGAACCGATATGTCGGAAGTAGAACAAAACAAGAGCGGTATAGGAGCAAATCGGGTTAAAGGTCCAAGAAAGTTCAAGCTAGGTGGATTGAATAACGAACCTTTTTCTAGTGAAAATATGCAAAATGTATTACGAGATACTATATGTCGAATCGAAGTTGCTTTAAACCGCAGTAAAGACGTTAATAAGGCTTTTGTCGAACTGAAACATTTACTTATTAAAGAATTGGAGCTAACATGTAAAGAATTGAAACCGCCCGTTTCTAATATGCGCACGAATAAGTGTAAGCGGAAACCGTATTGGTCTGATGAATTACAGGACTCGTGGAACAAAACGTGTGATGCTGAGAGGCAATGGAAGCGATGTAAATCAATTGGAAAATCTAAACTCCGTACTCGATTTATGCAATCACGAAAAGATTTCGACAAATTAAATAGTAAAGCGAAGCGGAATTATCAGCTAGAACAACAAAATAAACTTCAAAAACTTGGTGAACAAAATTCTTCTGAATTTTGGAAGTCTATAGGCAAATTAGGACTTGCCAATGATCGCAAATCGAGACAAACTTTTCAAATTCGATCAGAAACAGGAGAAATTACAAGTGACATTGACTCTGTATTAGAAAAATGGAAAATAGACTACGAAAAGCTGTACAACAGTGCTGATATAAATGGTTCGTATGATGATGAATTTCTTAAGGACATTAAAAATAAACTTCAAAATAGGAATAATTTAGTCAATGACAATAATATTGATACAACTGAACTAAATAGAGCTATAGAAAGGGATGAGGTACGCGAGGCCGTTTTTCGAGCTAAGCAAGGTAAATCCGCGGGAATTGATGAGATACCGGGTGAGATTTTACGAAATGACACGTGTATAGACTTGCTATATAAAATTATTCAGTTTTGTTTCATAGAAGGGCACGTTCCTAGTGAATGGTTAACGAGTATGATCTCTCCGATTCCGAAACCGAAAATGGACCCCCTTAATCCACTTGAATATCGTCCAATTTCATTAATATCAGTGCCGTGCAAAATATATGCGGATATTTTGAATAAAAGATTGACAAATTGGTTAGAACAAAATGACATGTTAGCAGAAGAGCAAAATGGATTTAGACGTAACCGAAGCTGTTTGGATCATTTATATATACTTACAACAATTATTAAAAATAGAAAGTTACAAAGGAAAGATTCTTTCGTGTGCTTTGTGGATGCGAAGAAGGCTTTTGATAATGTAAATCGGGACATGTTGTGGTATAAGCTGATGAAAATGGGTATTAACGGAACGTTTCTAAAAGCAATTCAGTCTCTTTACGATGCGACACAAAGTGCTGTAAAATTAGGAAACAACTTGACAGATATTTTCCCGGTTCAATACGGTGTGAAACAAGGCTGTAAAATGTCTCCTACTTTGTATTCTATATATGTTAACGATCTTGCGGAGGATATTCGCTCGCTTAATGCTGGTGTAGATATTGGTGACTTAAATGTATCTATTCTTCTTTACGCTGACGATGTTGCGTTGATAGCTCCAAATGAGCAGAATTTACAAAAGATGTTGGACTGTTTAAACACCTGGTGTAGGAAATGGAGAATGACTCTAAATACAGAAAAAACGAAAGTTATTCATTACCGTAATAAAAACATTGCTAGATCTGCCGTTGAATTTAAATGCGGATATTTCAGTTAATTATATTTCATCCTACAGATATTTGGGACTAGTGTACATTTGAATGAATTTTTGGATTATAAACATACAGTACGAGAAATTACTAAATCAGCAAGCAGAGCACTTTCAGCCTTATATGCTAAATTTTTTCGTGTGGTGGAATGACTTGTGATGTGTTTACGAAACTATATAGGTCGGTAGTTGAGCCTGTTCTATACTATGGTTCTGGAATATGGGGACATACAAATTGGAGAGAGGTACAAGTTATACAGAACAAAGCATGTCGGTTATTCTTAGGAAGTGCTTCAAATGCGTCAAATATAGCCATTCACGGTGATATGGGACTTACAAGTACGAAATCAGCAGAAATTTTGGAAACTTTTCGTTTATTTCTTAGAGTGAGCAAAGCTTATGATACAAGACTTACGTATAAGGTTCATATGTGGAGTAAGGATTGTTCTAGGTCATGGGATAAAAATTGTATAAAGAAAGCACAAATTTTAGGTATTGAAAATGTTATTAATGATACTTTTTCCATTAAACATAAACTGCAAGATATCAAATCTAAACTATGTGAAAAAGATAAAAATGAGTGGGTTGAAAAATTGTTTAATGACAGAAATCAATGTAATGGTAATAAATTACGTATTTATAGAGAGTATAAACATGTTTTAGAATTTAGTTCTTATGTAAAATTAGTTCGTAACAGGCAGCATAGACGTGTTTTGTCAAATTTTAGAAGTGGCTGTTTACCACTGGCAGTTGAAACGGGTAGATACACCAAGCCAAAAATTCCTTTAAATGAGCGCACTTGTATATATTGTACAGATAATTGTGTAGAAGATGAAAAACATTTTTTATTAGGGTGCGATTTTTATGCAGATTTAAGATATGATTTAATGAAAAGATCTGGTGATATTTGTGATTCTTTTAATGATCTTGATTTACAGGAAAAAATTATTTTTTTAATGTCAAATGATGCTATTCAACCATTTTTAGCTAAAACTTTATATCAAATGTTTTATCGAAGAAGGTATTGTGTATAGTAATATTTTAGTACATTAGTTTTAATTGTTTTATAATATGTGTGATATTTTTAAAGTGTCTCATAAGTCAGTAATTTGGCTGGGTACCAATATTTTAATTGTAATATTTAATAATTTTTAATTGCATATTATGTTATTATATGTATTCATTGTGTTTTATATTGGTATGTGACACTATAATAAATTATTCTGATTCTGATTCTGATTAATTTTATTTTCCAGTAGTTCTGAATAAAATTTACTTGTAATATTCTTAATCAAAGTCTTTAGTTTGTTAACTTGTTCCATATTTTGACAGGACATTACTTTTTGTATATCAATATTCATTTCTTGTGTTGAATCTTTTATAAAAGTGGACCAAGTATAAACTCCTTGTGAATCAAGGTGTTTACTTAATGTATAACTTTCTTTTAGCAATGGGTTTATGTTTTCAGTATTTAATCTAGCCCAATAAAGAATTGCTTGTGTTTTTATATATTTTTCTATTGGTTGTCTACCAAGTTCAGCTTTAACACCTAAATTAGCAGATGTTTTTTTAGTACCTAAAATATATTTACAGAAATTAACATGAACCTTTTCGAAGGGAGTCTTATCCAAATATTGGAAATTATCTATATCTTTGTTTTGGGATTTTAATCTGCCTTTTGCTCTATAATAAGATTGATATGTATCCATGTATGATATTTCAGCATTATATGTTAAAATTGGTTTTATATGAGAATCAAAAAGATTACAGGATACATTAACAGGAAAATTTCCCCAAAAGGCTGCATGTGTTTTTAATGAAAACAGAGCTTTCCTAGCTTTTTTGGCTAAATCTGTTAAACTTGCATTTAGATTTCCATTATTTTTTATCAGAGTGCCCAGAAATTTATACTCAGTAACGTTATCAATTTTTTCATTATTGAACCTTACAATGTATGGTTCCAGTTTTGTAGTTCTTTGTTCAATGATCATTGTTTTTGTTTTTTTAGTATTTAGACATAACTGCCATTTTTCACAGTAATTTGATAAGTTATTTCAGCTATTTTGAAGACCTTCTTTACTTTCGGATAAAATTATAAGGTCATCGGCAAACAAAAGACTTCCTATATCAGAATTTAATATTCTCAAGGGTTTTGAACCTTTATGGTCAAAATTTTCAACTATATCATTAATAAATAAATTGAAGAGTGTGGGACTAATACTGTCCCCTTGTTTCACTCCTCGGTCAATGGGAAAGAATCTAGAATGTTTATCATTATATTTTATAGATGCTTCAGTATGAATAAACTGTTGTTTTATTATTTCAAACATATGTTTCCCTACACCCATTTTAGCTAATTTATAAAGCATTCCAATTCTCCAAAGGGAATCAAAAGCCTTTTTAAGATCTACAAAACAGACATAAAGTTTTCTTTTATTTTTATGAATATATTTATTAATCAAAGTTTTAAGGATAAATACACTGTCTGCAGTTCTATGATTAACTCTAAATCCAAACTGGGCATTGGTTATTTTTTTTTCCATAGTTTTAATCATTCTTTGATTTAAGATACTACTAAATAATTTGGATATACAGTTGGTTAAAGAAATTCCTCTGTAATTGCTTGGATTACATTTGTCACCAGATTTATGTACTAAAGTTATGTATGCAGAATTCCATGAAGTTGGATAGTGTCCTGTTTTTAACATAAGATTAAATAGTTTAGCATATGCTTTGGTAGTTACTGGACTACTAAATTTAATTACCTCGTTCAACACACTATCTGGACCGCTCGCTTTTCCATTTTTTAAGTTTTTTAAAATACATTTAATTTCAGAGCAAGTAATAGGCCTGTCTGTCTCCGGGTTAAAAGAAATAGTATCTTCAATATTTTTCAGCTTTTGCTCAATTTTGGTTTGAAAATCATTATTTATTTTTGAAAACTTTCCTTGATTTTGGAAATGTTTAATTGTGCTTTCACTGTCCTTTAACATTTCTTTTAAATCATCATCTCCATCTGTATTTTTGTTTTCTAGTGATTTTAGTATTTTCCAGTATTCCTGAGGATTTTTATTCATCGAATCTGAAAGTTTATCAAAGATTTTCTTTTTATATTCTATTTTTTTCTGTTTTGTTAACTTTCTAAATGATTTGAGTAAACAAAAATATTTATGTTTCAGTGAACAGTTAAAGGGATTTTGTCTTAATTCTTTTCCAACTGCATTTATTGACTTTTTATATTCATATACTTCATTATCTGACAATTTTTGTTTCTTTTTTTTGTTTCTTTTAAAGTTTGGTATACCTCTTAAATGTCTTAGTGTACAAGTTTTTG
>JAHUZM010001073.1:0-10880 GCA_019925275.1 Mytilus edulis
CGGTTATAATACGCATATTGTCATAGTTTTAGTTCAGCTGCCAGGCCGTTGCAACTGAGCATGTGAAACCTGAGACTACTAGAATAACAAGTGTTAAAGTAGTCTCAGGTGAAACGTATAAATCTTAGACAATGGAAACATCATTCTAGTGTTCTGTGTTTTAAAAAAAATCAAGTTGAGTCATATAAAAATAAATACCTCTCATATTTAAAAGCCACTGATTGGGATACATCACAGACTTAATTTGAAAATAAATGTTGGTACTTTTTTTATTTGTTTATCATTATCCTGATTTCCATACTTGTTTTAAACGCCAAAGTGTCAAAAGAGGGAAAATTGAGATAGTAATGTTGTTTTATAAATTAATACCAAAAACAGATCACAGACGAATAAAAATTAACAAATGATATAAGTATAATGCGAAGTTTATAATATATTTTTGAGTAAACATAAGATTGCTAGAAATCTTAAATTTTGGTTGAGCTAGGTTATATTCGGTTATAGGTTAGTTTTTATATGTGCAAGTTGCTTTTTGCAAGTTATATTTGTTTTGTATATACGTTTCAGTTTATATTCTGTCAGTCATGAAACATGTGAAAGTTCAAGGCTTATGTTTGTATGTTTTATACATGCCAAATTAACATCGTTCAATGTCTATACCGAGATTACCAAAGCAGAGGCGGATTTAGGGGACAGAACAAAGTGGTTGATTATAGGGAATTGCTGAAGCATGACTGTAGCGGGCCTCCTCTTAGGCAGTCAGTCCCCCTTCCCCTAATGAACATTTCTGGCTCCGCCACTGTATCATGCATTGCCACGATCAGATTCGTCTTATTGGTAACAATAACAACAAATAAATATTACAGGACGTTGTCGGCGTTGGCGTCTTCGTCGATAGTCTGAAGCAATTGGTTTCCAGACATTATCTTGAGAATAAGTGTATGAATCTTTATGAAATTGTACCACAAGCTATTATTTTCCATATCACAAAAAAAGGTTGGAATATATTTTTGAAACAATTGTCCTAATTGCTGAGGAATAAGAGACAAAGATGGAGCAAACAAACACATTTTTTTATTGTTTCAGAACATTAAACTGTGTATCATAGATCTCAATGAAATTGTAACAGACAAGGTTGTATACTCAAAAGGAAAGTTGGGATTGATTTAAGGGGGTTAGGACCAAATTGTTCATGAAATAAGAGCCAAATTCAAGGATTTTTTGGTTCAGTTCTGACATTAACTTGAGTAAAAGTCTATGGAGGTATTTGCAATTGTCCGAAATGGTTCCATACCTAAAAGGTCCTAAACAGAAGGTTGCAATTGATTTGTTAGGGTTATGGCCTGAACTGTTTCGGAAGCACAATACTTTTCTAATAATTTGTATAAATTGTATATTTCTTGACCGATTTCAATGTTGATTAATTCAAAGTCTTGATGATTTTCAGGGTTATGAATCTAGTCGTGTATTTTGTATTTTCGATTTTGAGCCCCGTTTTAAATTGATCCACGTTAAGGTCCAAAAAGCCCAAAATTATAATTTGTTTGATTTCATCAATAAAAAAATAATTTTGGAGATTCGATGATATGCCAAATCATATGATATTAGACTTCTGCACCGTACAAAAGTTTTGTGCCTTGAATATCTGAGCATGTACTACATTGAAAAGTTTCTGGAAATGGTCATGGATAAGATGTATAGAATGTTTTGATCAATGCACTATATTTTGGAAGAGTTAGATATCAAGTCAGCAACATAAGGTTTTGATTGCATTTCATGCAATCTTTACCCAAAATTAGTTATTCTTTTACCTGTTCTTATAATATTTGAGTATTTCAAGTTTCAAAACAAGAGTGCACACACTGAATTGTCCCACCTGCTTTAACTTTACTAACCATTGATTTTATTTTGATAATCCTAGTTATGAAGTATAACCATTAACATATCAAACAAGCTTAAAGAAAATGAGATCAAGGTCAGATTAACCAAGCCTGAAATGCATGTACACCTTAAAATCAACCTATACAAAGAATATAGTTGACTTTTTTTTTTAAAGTATACAAGAAACAGACCAAAAGATGCCAAATTTATATTGAACTATGAAAATGATGTTAAGGACAGATGAACCCTGCCAGACAGGCATATATACCTACAATCATTCCAAATAACAAGTATAGTTGACCTATTGTAAATAATAGAAGTATTAGAAAAACAGGCCAAAACACAAACATAGACCTTTACCAGTGAACCATAAAAAGGAGGTTAATATAAAAAAGAAGATGTGGTATGATTGGCAATGAGACAACTATCCAGAAAAGACCAAGATGACACAGACATTAACAACTATAGGTCACTGAACGGCCTTCAACAATGAGCAAAGCCTATACCGCATAGTCAGCTGTAATAGGCCCCGATAAGAGAATGTAAAATAATTCAAACGAGAAAACTAACGGCCTTATTTATGTAAAAAAAATGAACGAAAAACAAATATGTAACACATAAACAAACGACAACCACTGAATTACAGGCTCCTGACTTGGGACAGGCACATACATAAATAATGTGGCGGAGTTAAACATGTTAGCGGGATCCCAACCCTCCCCCTAACCTGGGACAAGGTTACTTGACACCTGAGGTCAAGGACAATGAACATATGACAGACTGAAATTTCTTATCATAGGACAAATTTGTACAAAGTATGTAGCATCCAAGCAGTTAACCATAAAAAAGATTTTGACTTTTTATTTTAATGTGATTTAGGGCCACGTTAAAGCACCACCTTTGGGATTTTTCGTAGTGGCCAGTTTCTATAAGGGGATGAAACCACAGACCCTCGATAGGAAAACTGTCAATTCTAATCAATTCAAATTGAAGTAGAGTACACCCGCACGAGTGTTGACTGGCTGTAATTACAGTATTAACTACTTAGACCACTCGGCCACCAAGCCCCCCCCCCCCCCCCCCCCATGAAAATGAGGTCAAGGGCAATGAACATATGACAGACAGAAACTCAGTAACATAAGATAACAGCATACAAGGTATGAAGCATCAAGTCAAGGTATTCCACCTTCTGAAATAAAAAGCTTACGTTTCGGTTGCAGCAAGATTTTAATATCTTTATCTTGGATTCTGTGACTTTTGTAGCTTACAAGACAAAAACATTGTAAGGGTTCCGCAGAACACAATGCCTCTCCTACTTTATGAATGCTATTAATGTTTTAAAAACTTTAACTGCAGATAGACTGTATGTGATGTTTACTGGAGGAAAACTAAGTCCATATATAAGTAACATATGCAAAAACTGGAAATATATTTTCACAAAATTTCCTTCTGCATACTACCTCTTGATCATAAACAAGCTTCTGTCTAAGTTTGGTAGAAATTCATGATAGTTTAAGAAAAGTTATTAAGATTTTAAAAACTTTAACCACAGAGTAAATGTAATGTTAACTGGCAGAATTAAAGTGATGGAAATCACTCAAGGAAAGATTAGAAGAGTAGTTTGAATTATTTCATATTAAGGTATGGTGGGGGGAAATGAACATTTATAAAGCACTATTGCTGAAAATTGCATTTACAGCAGGTCTTTAGAAGGAAACTTGCTTTTCCAGTATGAGGATAAAATGAGCTCAAATTAAATAATATGGGTCTCTTAATTTGCACAGTTTTATTTAAACTACAGTTTATATGTTATCGAAATTATGTTGCCGGTTCTGAACATGTTGCAAAAAGAAAAAAAATGCAAAAATTCTTCTGGTGAATATTACCAACTATCCTTGTAAGACAAAAATCTGGACCAACAGCTTAACACTTTAAAGTGTCAACAAAAAAATTTCAAAAATGTTGTTCTAGGGCATTTTGTAAGTTGAAACAGAGGTTATATGGTATTAAAGATTAAAAGTTTTAGAGTGCCTTTTGGTCAATTTTTAAAGTATTTTTCAACACAGGGCATTGAAAATGTACTTTTTCAACGTAAACCAATTAACAAACTTATCTTATTGAAATGTGGATTCTTTCTTGATTGCAAAAATATATATTCACTTCTAATAAAAATTCAAATGACTAAAATAGACATAATGATCATAAACAAGCCTCTGTCCAAGTTTGGTAGAAATCCAGGAAGGTTTAAGAAAGTTATTAAAATCAAAACTTTAACCGCAGAGTAAATGTAATGTAAACTGGCAGGAAAAACTAAATCTAGTTATAATCAAATACGAATAAACAGGATTTTCTTTTTACAAAATTTATTTCTTGATGCTATCTTATGATCATAAACAAGCTTCTGTCCAAATTCAGTAGAAATATAGGATAGTTTAAGAAAGTTATTATAATTTCAAAAACTTTAACCACAGAGTAAATATTTGAGGACATCGCTGATGATGATGGAATGTAGGAACACTTTGTCTCGCTTTTTCAACAAAAGTCAATGGCTCGACTAAAACTATGAGATAAGTCACATTCATGTATATCATTATTTAGCAGGAGGACAGAGTTTTGGCTCTGGCAATTTGACCATATCCTTGCTCATCTGTGATACATATGAATACACCATAACTGTCAACCAAAATACGACAATGTCCCTAAAATATTAGAATGGAATACAGTCATTACTTCAACTTTCAAACACCCAACTCAGAAACATAATACAGATATATCTTGAATGTAATTTATCTATTATGTATGTAATTCTGATTGCCAAGGTTACATCATCCTAGTATAACCAGTGAAGCATTTAAAAATATGTTGTTCCTTCTTCCTTACACATTTACACTACACACAATATCTTATAAAAACATTTGCTAAAATTCCATAACAAAACAGTATTGAAAATTCCATCTGAAAATGTTTTATCAAAATCTGAATTGGTAGTTATGAACTCAATTAATGTTGAACTAATAGCCTTTACAAATGTACTACATGTATAAACTTAAAGTAAAAAAAACCCCAATTAATGTAGAAACTAATACTCTTTACAACCCTGAAGTAAAAAAAAACTTGATTAATGTAAGAACTAATTCCCTTTAAAAATCTACTATAAAACTGACATAAATGTGAAATATTCTAGATTTGTATGTATTATATTATATGATAGCTTAGTCTATATATATGATGTATGATAACTGCTAGCTTAGTCTATATATATGATGTATGATAACTGCTAGCTTAGTCTATATATAGTTGAATGTTTGCTGGATGAACATAGTTTCATTGCAAATATTAACATGCATATTGCTGTTCCATGCAGTATTACTATTTTTGTGCTAATGTCTTGAAGACTTCAATACAGTAACTAACAATGTATCATTATATTTAAGTGATGGAAGGGATCTTCCTTCTGCTGTTTTTCATTTTGTTCATATAACTGTGTCATCTTTAATATCATTGAACACAAAATAATTCAGCTGCCTTTTTATTTCTTTAAAAATACATCTACAATATTAAAACATAAAAATATATAAATAATTGAGTTAATGCACATTTCATATATTGGCTCATGTTCATATTAAATTTATCAAACACAAGAATATTGAACAACTAAATTGATGATCCAGGATCTAATAGTCATCATGAAAATATCCTTAAAACTATTAAACTGTGTGAAGTAGTTGACCTGTATATTTGGACTTTTTAAAACAAATACAAATAAAAGAAATTTTGTTTTCTATAATGTTTACTTTTTCAGCTAAATGTCATGGATATTGAATTTTAGATCAAACAACAAGGTATCTTATCATGTCCCTGATCCATTCATTAAATATAAAGATGCATGACATATCAAGAACTGAATAATACAACCCATTAAGTGATGAAAACATCATGAAGGCTTAAATGAGATGACAATAAAATGGTAAAAGTTCTTAAAAAGCCATTTTATTTTTCTTCTTTGTTTTCTTGTGCTTCTTTGCCTCATCTGATTCAAGTCTTCTTTCTAATGCCTGTCTCCTCATGAGTTCTGTATCCTGAATAAAAAGATATAATATGTGTTACTTAACATGTGACCAACAACATAAAGATGGCAAAAATATAAAACAACACGTTTAACAATTTATTGCGTTCGAAGCGCTTTTCTGGATTTACCTTCATCAGGAACGCTCAAAGCCAAACATTTGAAATCCGAAGATGTATAAGTACCGAAAATCGTTGAAGAGCTATATGTTAAAAATACCTAAAATAAATAGCCAAATTCATCTAAAGCCAACTTTGCCTGAGGGAGTTGAAGCCTTAGTTTCATAATAATTTCAAAATTTATAAACGGACAATTTTAGTAAAGTTTGTTTAATCATGTCAGTACCGAAGCACTGACTACTGAGCTGATGATACCCTCGGGGACTGATAGTCCACCAGCAGAGGTATCGACCCAGTGATGTAAAAATATAAAACAACACGTTTAACAATTTATTGCGTTCGAAGCGCTTTTCTGGATTTACCTTCATCAGGAACGCTCAAAGCCAAACATTTGAAATCCGAAGATGTATAAGTACCGAAAATCGTTGAAGAGCTATATGTTAAAAATACCTAAAATAAATAGCCAAATTCATCTAAAGCCAACTTTGCCTGAGGGAGTTGAAGCCTTAGTTTCATAATAATTTCAAAATTTATAAACGGACAATTTTAGTAAAGTTTGTTTAATCATGTCAGTACCGAAGCACTGACTACTGAGCTGATGATACCCTCGGGGACTGATAGTCCACCAGCAGAGGTATCGACCCAGTGATGTAAAAATATAAAACAACACGTTTAACAATTTATTGCGTTCGAAGCGCTTTTCTGGATTTACCTTCATCAGGAACGCTCAAAGCCAAACATTTGAAATCCGAAGATGTATAAGTACCGAAAATCGTTGAAGAGCTATATGTTAAAAATACCTAAAATAAATAGCCAAATTCATCTAAAGCCAACTTTGCCTGAGGGAGTTGAAGCCTTAGTTTCATAATAATTTCAAAATTTATAAACGGACAATTTTAGTAAAGTTTGTTTAATCATGTCAGTACCGAAGCACTGACTACTGAGCTGATGATACCCTCGGGGACTGATAGTCCACCAGCAGAGGTATCGACCCAGTGATGTAAAAATATAAAACAACACGTTTAACAATTTATTGCGTTCGAAGCGCTTTTCTGGATTTACCTTCATCAGGAACGCTCAAAGCATTTGTTTGGGGAATAAAGCTTTAACACTTAATGGTGTAACCTCAAATTATATTAATATGAAAATCAATCCACAGGCAATGTTGTATCCTATTCTTTACAACATTTATCAAATATGTGTTAATCAAAATTAAGCATGCATATGCATTCCATTAGAAATATTACAAAAACTTGAAAAAAAATATACACTGTTAGCTCTCCCCTCAAAGTTGTTGATTCTGATTGATTCTATTTGCAAACTTGTTACAAGGTATAGCATAACCAGATGGAGTTTGATATCATATATAAGAAGCTTTTGATTTTTAGTTTCTGCATAGGATTTGACAAAAAAATCATACCCATGACATTTCAAAGATTTTTTAAAGTATCTTCAAACAGTCTGTTAAACATTGCAGGCATTAGAAATGTTATAACATGTTTTAATACTAGAGATATAAGAAAAATTTTCACAAAATGATCCAAAATCAAAAAAAAAGAAATTATACTAAAATCATCCAGCTCTACACTTTTTCTACTAAACTGAAACATTAAAATACAACTGAGATATGTTTTTTGTTAAAGTTTGCCACATTCTGAAGACAATAGGCCTACCTCGATTGGTGACGTGTCAGGTGTATTAGATTTTGATGATTCAGGTGATTTATTTGGACTTTTCTGTGATGGGGTTCAGTCACTGATGGAGGAAGTCTACTACTTTCCCATGATGTCCCTGTTGGCGGCTTTCTTCCCTGGTCACTAGTATCATTCACAGGTAATTCTTCCTCATCTGAAATTAAACAAGAGTGCACACGCTGAAATGTCTCGCCTTCTATACTAATCATTGATATTCTGTTGATAGTCCTAAGTATAAAGCTAAGCTTTATTACAACTATCACATAAACTTAACCAAGATAACTAAACAAAGACTAATGAACCTTGAAAATGAGTTCAAGGTCAGATGAACCATGCCAGGCAGACATGTACAGCTAACAATGCTTCTATACAACATATATAGTTGACCCATTACTTATAGTTTAAGACAAATAGACCAAAACACAAAAACTTAACACTGTGCAATGAACCGTGAAAATGAGGTCACAGTCAAATAAAAGCTGCGCGACTGACATAAAGATCATAAAACATTTCCATACACCAAATACAGTTGACCAATGGCATATAGCTAGTATTAGATAAAAAGACCAAAACTCAAAAACTTAACTTTGACCACTGAACCATGAAAATGAGGTCAAGGTCACATGACATCTGCCGGCTAGACATGTACACCTTACAATCATTTCATACAACAAATATAGTAGACCTATTGTATATAGTATGAGAAAAACAGACCAAAACACAAAAATGTAACTATAACCACTGAACTATGAAAATGAGGTCAAGGTCAGATGACACCTGCCAGTTGGACATGTATACCTTACAGTCCTTCCATACACCGAATATATTAACCCTATTGCTTATAGTATCTGAGATATGGACTTGACCACCAAAACTTAACCTTGTTCACTGATCCATGAAATGAGGTCGAGGTCAAGTGAAAACTGTCTGACAGACACCAGGACCTTGCAAGGTACGCACATATCAAATATAGTTATCTTATTACTTATAATAAGAGATACTGTGGAATCATTAATATTCGTTTGATACCAATTTTCGTGGATTTCGTGGGTACAGGGAAACAACGAATTTAAATGTTCAACGAAATGCATATTTCATAAAGGAATGCATGTGAATTTTGTCAAAACCACGAATTTAAATATCCACGAATATGCAAGTTTCTCTCTGTCCACGAAAATTGGTACCCACGAAAATAAATGAATCTACAGTATTCAACATTACAAAAAATTTGAACTTTTTTCTCAAGTGGTCACTGAACCATGAAAATGAGGTCAAGGACATTGGACATGTAACTGATGGAAACTTCGTAACATGAAGCATCTATATACAAAGTATGAAGCATCCAGGTCTTCCACCTTCTAAAATATAAAGCTTTTAAGAAGTGAGCTAATGCCCACCGCCGCTGGATCACTATCCCTATGTCAAGCTTTCTGCAACAAAAGTTGCAGGCTCGACAACAAAAAATTATTGCCAAAAATTTTATTCTACAACGGCTAAAATTATATCTAGGACCTAGTACTAAATGTTTCTAATCCTCAATCACATGCACCTTCAAACGTTCCGTTCCATTATGATTAATGTTTTATCCTCATTAAATGAAATGAAATTAACAAGCATGTCAACCTTTTCTACTACTCTGATGTACATCATGTACAAAAAATGTATTACATGATGTACATATCTAGTGTATTCATGTTTTCAAGGAGTACTGGTTTTGATTGTTTGTAAATTAATGTTTTAATGAACCTAATTGTTCTACAAAGTACTAATTTTCTGCAGATTTATATGGAGAAACTATTAAAAAATTAAAATTTAATCAAAATTAGAATGGAAATGGGGAATATGTCAAAGAGACAACAACTCGACCAAAGAGCAGAAAACAGCCAAAGGCCACCAATGGGTCTTCAATACATTATAAAGGGGCAACTTTGTTTTAGTTTAGTGCAATTTTTAATTTTGACAGGTATAATGTAAGCGTTAATTTTGTAGGTATCATCTTTTATGAAATGAGGAAATGATGTTTTTTTACGCCCCATTTATGGGTATTATGTTTTCTGGTCTGTGCGTCCATTCGTCCGTCCATTTGTTTGTCCCGCTTCAGGTTAAAGTTTTTGGTGGAGATAGTTATTGATGAAGTTGAAGTCCAATCAACTTGAAACTTAGTACACATGTTCCCTATGATATGATCGTTCTAATTTTAATGCATTAGAGAATTTCCCCCATTTTCACTGTCCACTGAACATATTAAATGATAGTGCGGATGGAGCATACGTGTACTGAGGACACATTCTTGTTTTGTGCAAACATAATTTTAAGCACAATAAGGAACATTTCCTCAATCCACAATAATTCATTACAACTACAAAAAGTGATATCTTCAAAATTATACGAATCCAAAGTATACAATAAAACAAACTTAACAAAAATACCTCAATTTTTTGAAAATTTGTGAAAAAAAACATTTCTCCCATCAAATGAAAATACAGCAGTATTACAAAAGGTGGAGTTATTGCAAAATCAATGACACGAAAAGCCCTTAATTAAAGTCTAAAACAACTATCTACATGAACAATATGTACTCAATATTTTGAAAGCTTAATAATAAGCAACATGGCATTCAGCAACCCATTATTCCATTCTAACTATAGTATTCAAGCAGGGGACGTGTTTTTCAACAGACTGTCGGCATTCTAATGGGAACAAACTGTGCCCCTCTACTTGCCGACTTGTTTCTTTATTATTATGAGACTGACTTGATGCAGAAACTTCTTAGGAAGAAAGATAAGAAGTTAGCAATATCCTTTAACTCTACTTTTCGCTATATAGATGATGTTCTTTCACTAAATAATTCAAAATTTGGTGATTATGTGGAACGCATCTATCCAATCGAGCTAGAGATAAAGGATACAACAGATACACTTACGTCGGCCTCATATCTTGGCTTACATCTAGAAATTGACAATGAGGGTCGGTTGAAAACAAAACTTTACGACAAAAGAGATGATTTCAGCTTTCCAATTGTGAACTTTCCAATTCTAAGTAGCAACATTCCAGCAGCATCTGCATACGGGGTATATATCTCCCAGTTGATACTATATCCCCGTGCTTGCATTTCCTATC
>JAHUZM010001074.1:0-10861 GCA_019925275.1 Mytilus edulis
GTTGTAATCCATGCGTTTGATGTGTTTAGGCTTTTGATTTTGCCATTTCATTAGGGACTTTCCGTTTTGAATTTTCCTTGGAGTTCAGTAGTTTTGTGATTTTAATTTTTCATAGTAATGATAAATCATGACCTTTTTGTAAGTACTTCCTCTTTGAACATAGTCATAATATGCTTGATTCGAAACTATTCAAGTCCAAAGAACTTGAATATAGATAGAAAACATATAAACGTTCCCAGCGACTACTGGTACATTGTAGTATGATATTATCTAATTATTTTATAGGATTATAATTTAGTACGCCAGACGCGCTTTTCGTCTACATAAGACTCATCAGTGACACTCATATCAAAGTATTTATAAAGCCAAACAAGTACAAAGGTGAAGAGCATACAGGATCCAAAATTCCAAAAAGTTGTGCCAAATTCAGCTAAGGTAATATATGCCTGGGTTGAGAAAATCGTTAGTTTTCGAAAAATTCAAAGTTTTGTAAACAGGAAATTTATAAAAATGACCACATTATTGATATTCATGTCAACACCAAAGTGTTGACTACTGGGCTGGTGGTACCCTCGGGAACGAAACATCCACCAGCAGTTGTATCGACCCAGTGTAAATACTTATCAAAAGTACCAGGATTATAATTAAGTACGCCAGACACGCGTTTCGTCTACATAAACTAAATTTGTATAGTGCTCCGGCTCGTAATTTGATCGGTATAATAAAAACAGAAATCCTGTGTTTTTGAGTAAAGTTTAAAGTTCTTGAATAGGGTTCTCGCGTGAACTGCATTCATAGAAATTATACCTTATTTATTTATACATTTACATTTATTGATTGTATAAAACACAAAATATAATGCAAACTTCAGAACTCACCCTCAAACTGAAAATGTTCTTCAAAGTCCTTATAGAATATTAATCCAGTGAGGAAACGTGGTGTACTGTTTAACGAAAATAATATCAGAGTGTATGTATACACATATAAAGTAAACAATTAAAATATTTATTGTAAGTTTTATGTGTCGTTAAAACGGGATGGGGGTAACAATTATAGTGATTTTATGGGCAATTTTAATTAGCAAAAAATGTCATAATCTGATTAAGAACGTTAATGAAAATCATAAAAAACAAGCCGGATCTCATATTTTTTATGGAATATTCGACTATTGTTGTTTCTTCTTGTCGTAATAATTTTTTTCTTTCTGCAAAGTTCTTCTAATATTCAGTTGGTCTACTACTATAATGTTTTGCAAATATACATATCTGTTTCCAAGCACTCATTTTCTGATGAGTCTTTAATTTTGTAGACGAAACGCACGTCTGGCGTAAATACAAAACTATGATGATTATTTGAAACCACTGGGTCGATGCCACTGCTGGTGGAGTTTTTATTCCTCGAGGGTATCACCAACCCAGTAGTCACCACTTCTGCTGACATGAATTATCATTGATATGGTCATATTCATAAATTAACTGTTAACAAAACTTTGGTATTTTTTAAATACTAAGGCTTTTCTACCTCAGGAATAGATCACTTAAGCTGCATTTGGCAAAACTTTTAGGAATTTTGGTCCTCAATGCTCTTCATCTTCGTACTTTATTTGGCCTTTTTAACTTTTTTGGATTCGAGCGTCGCTGTTGAGTCTTTTGAAGATTTAATCCTGTTATCTATGATGAGTTTGTTTCTACATTTACGAATATCGGTTACAAATTATTTAAATTTAAATTCATGATGAAACGCGCTTTGGACGCATGCAATTTAAAACGTGTTGTTTTCATTTCTAACATGAACTTATAAAGTATAAAGAATTACTTTAATGTAATATTTCTTACTTTGTTCTAAAAAGTTTTGAAATCAAAAACACTTCATTGTTTAGAGATTTGGAGTCAATACACTTTTTTTTGTTAATTAAAATGGTGCATATGTCAATTCGTCTCTGTTTTATATACACGGAGACAACAATAGGATGAAATACTTTTTACTTGTCTGAAATAAGTGTTTGGGTTTCCCAAATTATATTAAGACTAAAATCCAATTCATTAGCCATCATTTTGTGAATATTAGTGTTGTTTTGTTTTACTATCAACACTATGAAATTGGTCAAATAGGGCAAACGCTTTTATATATGTCTAAATATATTCGTATAGATTACGTGAGTAGCCGCAAGATTTAAAGGCATATATAACGGTTTTTAATTTTTTAAATGAAACAGCAATGAAAGCTACTCTGTTGCAAATCATGACGTGCTTTTGCATTGATTTACATTAGATAAAGAAGTTTCTGCGAGTTTTACATTCGTTATGATCAATATTGGGAAACAATGTTACCGGTAGACAGGTGTAAAGGTATACTAATGAACCTACATTGGTAAACAATAACTAGTGAATGAGTGCAACCGATTACTGACTAACACATGTACATGCAATTGTTTTTAAACGAAAATACAGATGGTACTCCGAGTCTGCAATAAAATTCATATTCAAGATTGAATTAATGTTTTAATTCAAAACATAAGATAAGTACACACAATAAAGGGTAAGCACAAGAATAAAACATAGAAACGACAAAACACTATGTTATTAAAAAAAGAGCACATTATAATAGGAATAAAATATGTTTTGCATATTTAAAAAAAAAAGGCAACAGTAGTATACCGCTGTTCAAAAGACATAAATTGATTGAGAGAAAACATTTCAGGGTTTCAAACTAAAACCGAGAGAAACACATCAACTATAAGATTTAAACGACGGAACAAATAGTGAAACAAAAAGAACACGATAAGGCAACACACATAATAACTATTAGATAACAACTGCAATATTCCTGATTTGGTTTCTCAAAAGTTGCTAAAACAGGGCTATGAATCAATCAAATTAAGGTCATCACTCAAGAAATTTTACGGTAGCCATCATGAGCGAATTGGTCATTATGACAAAAGTGTGTCAGATATCATATCCGATATTCTTCCTCAGTCATAATAACCTTCCATCATTACCGAACTGAACAATAAATAGCACGACGGGTGCCGTATACGGTGCAGGAAATGCTTACCCTTCCGGAGCACCTGATTTCACTCCCGGTTTTTAGTTGAGTTCGTGTTGTTTCTTTTTTTTTTATTTATAACTGTTGATGTAAATGTCCTTTGGTTTTGTGAGTCTTTGTTTACTCCTTGGTTTTGATTGTTATTGTGTTGGTACAGGACATTACAATACTATATGTGTAGTATTGATTTAATAACACCTTATTTTACAATGACATTTCAGTTGAAAAGATTGAAACTTCCGGGGAATTTAAAATAGAGGTATTGGGATTTTCTTAAGTTATAAATAGCAATTATCTCTTCAATGCCTCATAAACTCTTAATAAATATTTAAAACTTATTTATTTTCGATACTTTAAAAATGAAATAGTTCTACACACTGATTAATATATATCTATGTTAATATACGCATGTATTAAGTTGCCAATCAAACTGTATATTGTAACTTTGATGTGCCGTTATAACAGGATACAATGAAAAAATCATCATAACTTTATGAGCAATTTCCATTAGTAGAAAAATAACATGATCTTATCAAAGTAAAAAGTAGAACAACAAAAAAACTGAAATCAAGGGCAATCAAAACGGTAAATCCCCTATCATACAAAATGGGATTTTCAATGCAAAACCTATACAAAATCGGACAATTTTGCACCAATTGTAGCGTATGATAAATCCGGTGACACATACTTTTTATGTTATTATGGAAAAAGCATAACGAAATATACATTTGGCAAATCATTAAAATATTCTGTGAATTTTAATTAATGACACCTTATCTCAGTTAATTGACATAAAAATCCTTTTTTCTATATAGCAAGGACATATCGTAATGAAAAGACGTTCTCGAAAACCTAGATGGCGAAAATTTTAACATGCTCAAGACTACGTACAACACTCTTAACAATTTTTAAATTGTTAGAGCTTTATATTGAACTAATACAGCTCAAGGTGGTATGGGAGTCTAAATTAAAAATGATAGAAATTGTTAATACTTTGCCAAAACGTAGTTTATATTGATATATGTTCAAAAATATTATAAAAAGGTTAGGTTACCGTGCATTTTCTCAAGCTATAGGTTTTGACAAAATGACACATGTTGTATGGATTATACAGGAAAAAAACATCATTATGTGATTAGAAGTTAAACTAAATGATAGAATTGTAAAATAAAATAGAAGAAGATAGCTTTTAGAAAATACTTTGAGAATATCAAAAGAAAAGACAGAAAGAATAGAAAGTTCTCCCCTTCAAATGCCAATTTAAAAACATTAAAGATAAAGCAAAAATAATCAATACTTGTAAAAATATTAATATTTATAGGTTTTAATCTTATAAATTTGTTCTTTTAATTGCAAATTAACATTAGTTATCTGCGTTCCTGCATCAAATTTTATTAATTTGATTGATAATCATGACCTTAGATTCTCTGTTTTTAACAATCCAAGATGGCGAAAGACCAATACCACCTTAACAAGATATTTCTTCAAATTTAAAGATTGCTGTTAAGAACTAAATTTGATTCTTATTGTAACCGCCATTATTCTCCTTATTGATTTTGTCAACGTTTTCAAAAGTTAAGTTACTTCATTTGCTCCGTATTATATATATATGAAATTGTAACTTGCCCAAGACTACTTTGAACACTACGACAATTTGTGAATTGAAAGAGCTTTACATTTTGAAATATTCACATAATTTTATTCGTTTTGAATTCATCAATTAGTATTAATTTTTCAATTTCAGTCTAGCAAGTTTCTTATGCAACTAACTATATTCAGTCAAGATTTTTGACTCCGATATATAGAATCTTTCGACAGGCTTTATCTAGGAAGTTCTTGTTCTCGGTCAAATAGGAGCTACTTTACCAGAACAAGAGTTAATTTTCTTATGTTTTCTAGTTATCGATTTTCCCACAATGAACTACCAACATATTCGATCGCAATGCTTGCCCTTATTGACCATCAAGGCTGTAAACTGAACGTTAACCGTGCCTTGAACCTGTAAAACATTAATTAGTTTTGTTTGCTGGCAATACAAGAACTTTGAACTTTTGACGTTTCTGAAATCAATCATTTTCTTCCATGCTACGATTATTTAAAGATTAAACGAACGGATGATGTTTTGTTCATTGGCTCTAAAATTTCCTGTTTTTATTTTTCTGTACTATATATATATTAAATTGTAACCTGTCCAAGACCACGTGGAACACACCAACAATTTGTGCACTGAACAGTTTTAGATTTTGAAATATTCACACGATTTTACTCGTTTTTTTTTAATTTATTAGCAATTCAAAATAAAAATATTTTCAATTTCAGTCTAGCAAGTTTCTAATGCAACTAATTGTTTTCATTCCACACTTTTGACTCCGAGATAAAGAATCTTTCGACAGGCTACCTAGGACATACTTGTACTCGGTCAAGTAAGAGCAACTATACCGGAAGTAAAAGCCAAATTTACAATCGGTGCAATTCAGTTAGAAAACAATTATTTTCCGGTAATTTAGCCGTGGATATACAACAAAATATTTATTTTCTTGCTGAAATTACGCGGTTTGTAAGCTCAACATTACTTTTGTCGACGTTTTGAGAACAAGAGTTATTTTTCTTATGTTTTCAAGATATCGATTTTCCCTAAATAAACTCCCAACATATTCGATCGAAATATTTGCCCTCATTGACCATCAAGTGTGTAAACTTAAGTCCACGTGAATCTTACGTTTATAACCGTACGCGTGCCTTGAACCTGTAAACCACATATTAGTTTTGTCTGCTGGCAACACAAGAAATTTGAACTTTTGACGTTTTCTGAAATCAATCATTTTCTTCCATGCTTCCATTTTTAAAGATAAAAAGAACGGATGATTGACACCCAACTCATTAATTTACGCACCAGGCAAATTATGTATCTGACAGGAAATACATAGTTTTTTATACAGGTAAAGTGGTTAGGGAGAGCAAAACTAGATTTTGATGTGAACAAACGTTCAGTCTGCTGCAGTTCAGTATTATGTTTGGTGATACCTCAAAATTGTCAATTTAGGACATGGAGCAATATACAGGGGCTTGTGTGTGCAGTTTTATGCTCAGTTTTGAAGCGGCAACGTTCAAATGGTCAGACAACGTACGTCCCGTGTATTGACACATATCTTCCCAAATACCACTTACGAAAATAAGTTTAACGTATCATACAACGGTCAGTATTATGTTTTTTGGCAGATATTTTTGTATACAGAGGTTGCTGTTAGTTTTATCGGAAGTTGGTGTTAATTGTTTGGTAGTTCCGATTAATTATAAAAAGACATTGGTGAAATATAAATTGCAAGAGTGCAACATTAAGAGAAGTAAATATACAGTGAGTCATACATCTTATTGATGTTACAAAAGAGGGATGGAGGGTACTAGAGGGACAGTCAAACTCATATATTGAAAATAAACGGACAACGCCATGGCTAAAAATAAAAAGACAAACAGTCAAATAATAGTACAGAAAACACAACATTGAAAACTAAAGACTAAGCAACAAGTGTTATAAAAGTCAATATTAAATCAATGATAAGTTAAATAAAGGGAAAGTTTAGATTAATTCAATCTGAAAGTATTTGATGTTCCAAGCAACGTCCTAGATGTCGACTGGAAACATAGTGTATGGTAGTAGCTGTGATGAAACGTTTTACTGATTTGTTTTAATTCATACTAAATAACTGTTTAGCTTTGTTTAATATAATGTTATATTTATTTTCATTTGCATGTTGTCACTATGTTAAGTTTTGTTCAATCTAGTTTTAGTAAAATATTATTTTTACTTGTGTTTCTATGAATGTTGACAATCCGATTATACTTCGTCTTTACAATGTCTCTAAATACTAAGCTGAACAAGACGTTTCTTTAAATCGTACGATTGCTGTTTGATAATAGTGTTGATCCGTATTGTAACCACCATTATATATTCACCCTATTGTTTGTGTCGACGTTTTCATCAGATGAGTTACTTTTCTTATGTTTCATGTCATCGATTTTCTTACAATAAACATTTTCGATAGCAAAATTTGCTTTTATTGACCATCAAGTCTATACACCTAAGTCCACGTGAATTTAAAGTTAACCGTGCTTTGAACCTGTACAACATTTATTAGTTTTGTCTGCTGGCAATACAAGAACTTTGAACTTTGGACATTTCTGAAATCAATCATTTTCTTCCATGCTACGATGTTCTTCTATGTTACCATTTTTTATACGACCGCAAATTTTTTTTGCGGTCGTATTGGTATCACGTCGTCGTCATCGTCGTCCGAAGACATTTGGTTTTCGTACACTAATTTAATTATAAGTTAATAGAAATCTATGAAATTTAAACACAAGGTTTATGACCACAAAAGGAAGTTTGCGATTGATTATTGGGGCTATGGTACAAACAGTTTTATAATTAGGGGCCCAAAACGGCCCAAATAAGCATTTTTCTAGTTTCCAGACAATAACTTGTGGAATCATGTACGGATTTCTCTAAAATTATACCATAAAGTTTCCATACCACAAAGGGATGGTAAGAAACTGCTTTTGGGGGTTATTAATCAAACCGTTAAGGCAGAAAAGGTGTTAAACAAGGGTATCCTGTTTAATGTACAAAAACTTTTAAAAGACTTTTATGATGTATTTAAATGGTATTTTTTTTTGCAAATTACATGTACATTGAAAATTTAATTGATACTATGACCATGTATTGAGGGAATTGTTTTTGGAAAAGTGGGGTGGGGGTGGGGGAGGGGGCAATTTGTTCTCAAGATTCTGGAATTAAAAAAAAACTTCTTCAATTTTTTTTGCCGGGGAGGGGGTCCCTCGCAACAGCATAGTGTAATGCACAAAAACATAAACAATGAGTAGACATTCAATCACAATACCAATTCGAGTTTTTTTACTACAGTTATTCTGTGTCAGAAAGCTATTATGTGTCAAATATTTAATTTCAATCCAAAATCAAACCTGTATCAAATGGAACATTATGTCCATTTTTGCCCAACTGTTTAGGGTTGGACCTCTGCGGTCGTATCCAATTGCGCACGGCAAAGCAACTTATTTAAATTAAACGAACGGTTGATGTCTTGTTTATTGTCTCTAAAATTTCCTGATTTTATTTTTCTGTTCTATATATGTAAACACAATCGACACCTGCCGAAGACTACGTGGAACAATCCGAAAAATTGTGAATTTAAAGTTGTTTTAGATTTTGAAATATTCCCATGATTTGATACGTTGTGTTTTTATCAATAAGCAGTAAAAATAAAGATATTTTAAATGTTAGTCTAGAAGGTTTCTAATGCATCTAACTATTACCATTCCAAACTTATGACTTCGAGGGGAACAATCTTAGGACAGCTGCAGGCTTCCTATGACATTGTTCTACTCTGTCAAGTAAGAGCAACTATACCAGATGTAATTTTATACAATACCAGAAGTAATTTATACAATACCAGAAGTAAATTTATGCAATATGTGCAATTCACATGATTTAGTTAAAGAATAATTGGTTTCCGGTGATTGAGTCGTGCATATATAAAGAATTTAGTTATTTTCTTGCTGCGATTCCGCGGTTTGTACGCTAAAATTTACTTCTTTGACTTGGCCTTACCTTACCGGGTACAAAATGTCTGAATCCAAAGTAGGTAATCTGTAAGACTTTTATCTTGATACATAATTGAAATATCATATCGAATACATATTTCTAAATAAAACATTGTAGTGACGTCATTTTATTGTTGTATCTGTTCTTTATTTCATCAGTGATTGGACTATCATTTACCTGAAAGAAACCATTATGTTATGTTGCCTTTAACTGTCCAACATTTTAAAGAATAACCCTCCTCTTTCTCAAAAATATTGGACAGCTGAATGTAGCATAATGGTTTCGTAACGGTAAATTATTGTCCAATCACTGAAAAAAACCTATCAGTTCTATTACTTCACGTGAAGTAAGCACGTAAGCAATACAACTTATAGAATATAAATATTAAAAATATTCAATTACATCAGTGAAATATATTTACATCTAAACAGTTAGTCAAATAATCATATAAGTAAGTATACCCATATAACAGTTCAGCAGAGTATGATAAAATATAACACATATTAAGCATTTATAATTATGAAATTTATTACGTGCCTTCTACAAATTTTTTTTATTTTATTAAAGTCAACTACCAAAACAATAATTTTGTCACTCATCACAATAGTTTCTTGCAAAAAGAAATCACTTGCAAATTGATTTAAACTTTCCCAGTACTAATAAACAGCGAATTTTCTCATGTTTTGGGTTGTCTCCTTTTTCACAAATTCAATTGGTTGATAATGCTCGTTGTAAGTCTTGATTTTGTTGCTTTTATGTATTTATTTTTTCAAAAGATTTATCCTCATCCGTCTTTGGTTGTAAAAATTGACCGCTGGTGTTGCTCTTATTCTTCCGAACATCATTTGCAGCTACAATTAAAACGAAAAAAAAATAAACAGAGTAATTCTTCTAACGAAAGCTAGATTATGCCGCATTAAAAGGCCATAAACAACATAATCCTCACCCTGTGTACAAAGTGAAAATCAGGAACTTGCTATATAAACAAGGGGACTACAATATTTTTATAAATTAAGTTTCAACGGCTTGAACACGCATGAAAGTTTGCCAGGCCGTTTCGCAACCAACAACCAATCTATCAATCAATAAGTTAATGTTTCGGCGTTAATTTACACATTGTTTTATTTCAAGACTGATATAATTGCTTGAATATAAATAAAATTCAACAGTTCGCTAATGAACAGATGAACAACGGTAAAAGTGGGAGGCATAAGAAAGGCAGACGTTATCGCATGCAGGTTATCTGTTTATCAAATCTATCGTGTGTCCGATTCACACTGTATTCGAAGTGATCGTTTTATGCTATAAAAGAAAACCGTCCTATGACCATGATAACCGAAAACCGAAAAAAAAACCATTTTTCTGCATAATAGGGTCCTACAATTTTGTAAAATGTTTACAAAACTGACCTGGCATGTAATTTTGACGAATTCAATTGGGAGGTCGCTCGATGCCGAACACGTACACTGGTTTATAACATCTCGCGAATGCTACCATGCCATGATGGAGATCTATCAGTCACGGTACTACGTATGTTATTGAAAACAAATGTACGATCAACAATGAACAACGAAAGTTACATAGCATTACTGCATATTCATCGGGATTTCAGAGTGAATATTGACAAAGTAATAGAGAAGTTTGTTTCTGCCCAAACCCGAAGAGCCGATTTTGGACAATTAAGAGTAAATTCTGTATCACAAATATGTGTTGTTTATGTTTTACTCTATTCAGAAGATTTATTAATAGCTTTACATTCATAAATTTTTATCTACATATAGCTCCTCTTTTAACCGTTCTATAACAATGATGACCGAAAACCGAAAAAAAAACAATTTTCTGCATAATAGGGTCCCAAAAATTGTTCGCCTTGCTCCGCTCCGTGGTAGTTGCTTCCACATCATTTCATTCTAGCTAAGCCCTCTGGAACTTCACATTCACTTAACATGCATGCTGAAATTGACATGGTTGATTTTCATACACATGAGGACATTCATGTTTTGAAATCGATGATTGTCGTCGTAGAAAATACTGCTGTTAAAGTTTGTCTGTTATCCGAAAATTGGTTTAATTCTTATTGCTCTAAAGAAATCTTTGAAAACAAACAGAACGTATAAAAGTAATGGTTAGTTTGCATCAGTTCAAACAATACGTCATTGGAATGCGACTGCAATACACATTCTGAGGTCACGCTGG
>JAHUZM010001075.1:0-10841 GCA_019925275.1 Mytilus edulis
AATCAATTGATCGATCGTTTGATTGATTGATTGATCGAATGATTGACAGTTCGTAAAAATAGCGATGGGACGTTTATTTCGGATTCTGCACTTGATTGATATCAACACTTGATTGATTGATCGATCTCTAATCATGATTTGATCAATGTGATCATGATTTGATCACTCTGATCATGATTTGATTGATTGATTGATTGATTGATTGATTGATCAATACGTTGTATTGCCTAAAATGACACATTTTGCATGGGTTTATTTATTGTCTATACGTTTCATACTGTTCAGTGACAAATATCTCACGCACAATTTTGCATGTAGTATTCAGAAAAATACTCTATTTGCTTTTCTTACATCCGAAAAAAAAGAATTGCGAATGAGTTATTATAACACTAGATTTGCTATTGCAAGCAATAGCGGACGATGGCACCCCGTACTGCACATTGTCACAGTAGCATCAACAATTCTGAGTGAACAAAAGTCAAATGGCATATCTATTATACATGTCGGAATTAACATGTCTAAACAACACCCCCCCCCCCCCCCCCTTTTTTTTTTGCTCTTCCGTAGAATACGTTTCAGCTCTATACATAGTTTGGGAATCCTTTTTAAATCTAAAATTAGACACGCGCGCCAGTAGGAAGGTGGTGTCACGTGATACTGAAGTATATTATCGTGGACTTAGCATATTAATATTCTTTTTAGAGGGGACCTTGGACAGACAACATGTGTATATATTGACGGAGCGGCGTATTAACTGTTCAATTTATTCTTCAATAGCTCGCGTATCACACAATACATGTAACTTATCGTGTACAATTTAATTACATGTTTATCGATTGATTTCAGCTAATGTGTAAATTTTAGCAGGTGTGTCATTCACGGATATGTACTTTAACGCAAGTGCAGAAATGTCAGCAATTTGTACTCTGAGTGTTTCTCGTTCTGTCGGTGGCGATTTTCTCTTTTAAAGCACATTAAATAAAATACATATTTTTATTCTAGAATATTCTAGTACATGTTAGCAGTACAGCATTGCATGTGACCCTATGCACATACTCCTAATTACGATTTCCGTGGAATTGTTGTTATATTTTTAAAGAAAATGCAGCTTAAATGCATTTTCCCATAGGGTCAATGTTAAACTTTTGTCCAGTTTCCATGGCAATGGCAGCCATTTTGAAAATTCCAAGTACTGTTGGTACCTCGGGCCACCACTGCCAACATTTACTCAAACTTTCAAGACTTTGCCTCTTACAACGAAAGATTTAAAATTTGGATTTTTTTTTACACTTTTGTAGTTTCCATGGTAACGGCGGCCATTGTTTACCATTCCAATGTCTCTTGCACAACTTCACATGGCGGTTCACATTATGGTATAGTTCCATCAACATGGGTCTGACCAATTACGAGAAATAGCGTGGACAAAATGTGTGGAAGAATAAAAATAAAAAGAAAAAAAAGAAACGTAGAATAACAATATGTCACCCCAACTCCGTTGAGGGTGCCATAATGACACGCGAAGCGAATTAAAGGTTTTTTCTTTCATGAATTCAACGGAGAAGATACGTGTATTGGTTGATTGAAGGTTTGGGATCATGATTGATCAATCAATCAATTGATCGATCGTTTGATTGATTGATTGATCGAATGATTGACAGTTCGTAAAAATAGCGATGGGACGTTTATTTCGGATTCTGCACTTGATTGATATCAACACTTGATTGATTGATCGATCTCTAATCATGATTTGATCAATGTGATCATGATTTGATCACTCTGATCATGATTTGATTGATTGATTGATTGATTGATTGATTGATCAATACGTTGTATTGCCTAAAATGACACATTTTGCATGGGTTTATTTATTGTCTATACGTTTCATACTGTTCAGTGACAAATATCTCACGCACAATTTTGCATGTAGTATTCAGAAAAATACTCTATTTGCTTTTCTTACATCCGAAAAAAAAGAATTGCGAATGAGTTATTATAACACTAGATTTGCTATTGCAAGCAATAGCGGACGATGGCACCCCGTACTGCACATTGTCACAGTAGCATCAACAATTCTGAGTGAACAAAAGTCAAATGGCATATCTATTATACATGTCGGAATTAACATGTCTAAACAACACCCCCCCCCCCCCCCCCCTTTTTTTTTTGCTCTTCCGTAGAATACGTTTCAGCTCTATACATAGTTTGGGAATCCTTTTTAAATCTAAAATTAGACACGCGCGCCAGTAGGAAGGTGGTGTCACGTGATACTGAAGTATATTATCGTGGACTTAGCATATTAATATTCTTTTTAGAGGGGACCTTGGACAGACAACATGTGTATATATTGACGGAGCGGCGTATTAACTGTTCAATTTATTCTTCAATAGCTCGCGTATCACACAATACATGTAACTTATCGTGTACAATTTAATTACATGTTTATCGATTGATTTCAGCTAATGTGTAAATTTTAGCAGGTGTGTCATTCACGGATATGTACTTTAACGCAAGTGCAGAAATGTCAGCAATTTGTACTCTGAGTGTTTCTCGTTCTGTCGGTGGCGATTTTCTCTTTTAAAGCACATTAAATAAAATACATATTTTTATTCTAGAATATTCTAGTACATGTTAGCAGTACAGCATTGCATGTGACCCTATGCACATACTCCTAATTACGATTTCCGTGGAATTGTTGTTATATTTTTAAAGAAAATGCAGCTTAAATGCATTTTCCCATAGGGTCAATGTTAAACTTTTGTCCAGTTTCCATGGCAATGGCAGCCATTTTGAAAATTCCAAGTACTGTTGGTACCTCGGGCCACCACTGCCAACATTTACTCAAACTTTCAAGACTTTGCCTCTTACAACGAAAGATTTAAAATTTGGATTTTTTTTTACACTTTTGTAGTTTCCATGGTAACGGCGGCCATTGTTTACCATTCCAATGTCTCTTGCACAACTTCACATGGCGGTTCACATTATGGTATAGTTCCATCAACATGGTCTGACCAATTACGAGAAATAGCGTGGACAAAATGTGTGGAAGAATAAAAATAAAAAGAAAAAAAAGAAACGTAGAATAACAATATGTCACCCCAACTCCGTTGAGGGTGCCATAATGACACGCGAAGCGAATTAAAGGTTTTTTCTTTCATGAATTCAACGGAGAAGATACGTGTATTGGTTGATTGAAGGTTTGGGATCATGATTGATCAATCAATCAATTGATCGATCGTTTGATTGATTGATTGATCGAATGATTGACAGTTCGTAAAAATAGCGATGGGACGTTTATTTCGGATTCTGCACTTGATTGATATCAACACTTGATTGATTGATCGATCTCTAATCATGATTTGATCAATGTGATCATGATTTGATCACTCTGATCATGATTTGATTGATTGATTGATTGATTGATTGATTGATCAATACGTTGTATTGCCTAAAATGACACATTTTGCATGGGTTTATTTATTGTCTATACGTTTCATACTGTTCAGTGACAAATATCTCACGCACAATTTTGCATGTAGTATTCAGAAAAATACTCTATTTGCTTTTCTTACATCCGAAAAAAAAGAATTGCGAATGAGTTATTATAACACTAGATTTGCTATTGCAAGCAATAGCGGACGATGGCACCCCGTACTGCACATTGTCACAGTAGCATCAACAATTCTGAGTGAACAAAAGTCAAATGGCATATCTATTATACATGTCGGAATTAACATGTCTAAACAACACCCCCCCCCCCCCCCCCTTTTTTTTTTGCTCTTCCGTAGAATACGTTTCAGCTCTATACATAGTTTGGGAATCCTTTTTAAATCTAAAATTAGACACGCGCGCCAGTAGGAAGGTGGTGTCACGTGATACTGAAGTATATTATCGTGGACTTAGCATATTAATATTCTTTTTAGAGGGACCTTGGACAGACAACATGTTATATATTGACGGAGCGGCGTATTAACTGTTCAATTTATTCTTCAATAGCTCGCGTATCACACAATACATGTAACTTATCGTGTACAATTTAATTACATGTTTATCGATTGATTTCAGCTAATGTGTAAATTTTAGCAGTGTGTCATTCACGGATATGTACTTTAACGCAAGTGCAGAAATGTCAGCAATTTGTACTCTGAGTGTTTTCTCGTTCTGTCGGTGGCGATTTTCTCTTTTAAAGCACATTAAATAAAATACATATTTTTATTCTAGAATATTCTAGTACATGTTAGCAGTACAGCATTGCATGTGACCCTATGCACATACTCCTAATTACGATTTCCGTGGAATTGTTGTTATATTTTTAAAGAAAATGCAGCTTAAATGCATTTTCCCATAGGGTCAATGTTAAACTTTTGTCCAGTTTCCATGGCAATGGCAGCCATTTTGAAAATTCCAAGTACTGTTGGTACCTCGGCCACCACTGCCAACATTTACTCAAACTTTCAAGACTTTGCCTCTTACAACGAAAGATTTAAAATTTGGATTTTTTTTACACTTTTGAGTTTCCATGGTAACGGCGGCCATTGTTTACCATTCCAATGTCTCTTGCACAACTTCACATGGCGGTTCACATTATGGTATAGTTCCATCAACATGGGTCTGACCAATTACGAGAAATAGCGTGGACAAAATGTGTGGAAGAATAAAAATAAAAAGAAAAAAAAGAAACGTAGAATAACAATATGTCACCCCAACTCCGTTGAGGGTGCCATAATGACACGCGAAGCGAATTAAAGGTTTTTTCTTTCATGAATTCAACGGAGAAGATACGTGTATTGGTTGATTGAAGGTTTGGGATCATGATTGATCAATCAATCAATTGATCGATCGTTTGATTGATTGATTGATCGAATGATTGACAGTTCGTAAAAATAGCGATGGACGTTTATTTCGGATTCTGCACTTGATTGATATCAACACTTGATTGATTGATCGATCTCTAATCATGATTTGATCAATGTGATCATGATTTGATCACTCTGATCATGATTTGATTGATTGATTGATTGATTGATTGATTGATCAATACGTTGTATTGCCTAAAATGACACATTTTGCATGGGTTTATTTATTGTCTATACGTTTCATACTGTTCAGTGACAAATATCTCACGCACAATTTTGCATGTAGTATTCAGAAAAATACTCTATTTGCTTTTCTTACATCCGAAAAAAAAGAATTGCGAATGAGTTATTATAACACTAGATTTGCTATTGCAAGCAATAGCGGACGATGCACCCCGTACTGCACATTGTCACAGTAGCATCAACAATTCTGAGTGAACAAAAGTCAAATGGCATATCTATTATACATGTCGGAATTAACATGTCTAAACAACACCCCCCCCCCCCCCCTTTTTTTTTTGCTCTTCCGTAGAATACGTTTCAGCTCTATACATAGTTTGGGAATCCTTTTTAAATCTAAAATTAGACACGCGCGCCAGTAGGAAGGTGGTGTCACGTGATACTGAAGTATATTATCGTGGACTTAGCATATTAATATTCTTTTTAAGGGGACCTTGGACAGACAACATGTGTATATATTGACGGAGCGGCGTATTAACTGTTCAATTTATTCTTCAATAGCTCGCGTATCACACAATACATGTAACTTATCGTGTACAATTTAATTACATGTTTATCGATTGATTTCAGCTAATGTGTAAATTTTAGCAGGTGTGTCATTCACGGATATGTACTTTAACGCAAGTGCAGAAATGTCAGCAATTTGTACTCTGAGTGTTTCTCGTTCTGTCGGTGGCGATTTTCTCTTTTAAAGCACATTAAATAAAATACATATTTTTATTCTAGAATATTCTAGTACATGTTAGCAGTACAGCATTGCATGTGACCCTATGCACATACTCCTAATTACGATTTCCGTGGAATTGTTGTTATATTTTTAAAGAAAATGCAGCTTAAATGCATTTTCCCATAGGGTCAATGTTAAACTTTTGTCCAGTTTCCATGGCAATGGCAGCCATTTTGAAAATTCCAAGTACTGTTGGTACCTCGGGCCACCACTGCCAACATTTACTCAAACTTTCAAGACTTTGCCTCTTACAACGAAAGATTTAAAATTTGGATTTTTTTTTACACTTTTGTAGTTTCCATGGTAACGGCGGCCATTGTTTACCATTCCAATGTCTCTTGCACAACTTCACATGGCGGTTCACATTATGGTATAGTTCCATCAACATGGTCTGACCAATTACGAGAAATAGCGTGGACAAAATGTGTGGAAGAATAAAAATAAAAAGAAAAAAAAGAAACGTAAATAACAATATGTCACCCCAACTCCGTTGAGGTGCCATAATGACACGCGAAGCGAATTAAAGGTTTTTTCTTTCATGAATTCAACGGAGAAGATACGTGTATTGTTGATTGAAGTTTGGGATCATGATTGATCAATCAATCAATTGATCGATCGTTTGATTGATTGATTGATCGAATGATTGACAGTTCGTAAAAATAGCGAGGGACTTTATTTCGGATTCTGCACTTGATTGATATCAACACTTGATTGATTGATCGATCTCTAATCATGATTTGATCAATGTGATCATGATTTGATCACTCTGATCATGATTTGATTGATTGATTGATTGATTGATTGATTGATCAATACGTTGTATTGCCTAAAATACACATTTTGCATGGGTTTATTTATTGTCTATACGTTTCATACTGTTCAGTGACAAATATCTCACGCACAATTTTGCATGTAGTATTCAGAAAAATACTCTATTTGCTTTTCTTACATCCGAAAAAAAAGAATTGCGAATGAGTTATTATAACACTAGATTTGCTATTGCAAGCAATAGCGGACGATGGCACCCCGTACTGCACATTGTCACAGTAGCATCAACAATTCTGAGTGAACAAAAGTCAAATGGCATATCTATTATACATGTCGGAATTAACATGTCTAAACAACACCCCCCCCCCCCCCCCTTTTTTTTTTGCTCTTCCGTAGAATACGTTTCAGCTCTATACATAGTTTGGGAATCCTTTTTAAATCTAAAATTAGACACGCGCGCCAGTAGGAAGGTGGTGTCACGTGATACTGAAGTATATTATCGTGGACTTAGCATATTAATATTCTTTTTAGAGGGACCTTGGACAGACAACATGTTATATATTGACGGAGCGGCGTATTAACTGTTCAATTTATTCTTCAATAGCTCGCGTATCACACAATACATGTAACTTATCGTGTACAATTTAATTACATTTATCGATTGATTTCAGCTAATGTGTAAATTTTAGCAGGTGTGTCATTCACGGATATGTACTTTAACGCAAGTGCAGAAATGTCAGCAATTTGTACTCTGAGTGTTTCTCGTTCTGTCGGTGGCGATTTTCTCTTTAAAGCACATTAAATAAAATACATATTTTTATTCTAGAATATTCTAGTACATGTTAGCAGTACAGCATTGCATGTGACCCTATGCACATACTCCTAATTACGATTTCCGTGGAATTGTTGTTATATTTTTAAAGAAAATGCAGCTTAAATGCATTTTCCCATAGGGTCAATGTTAAACTTTTGTCCAGTTTCCATGGCAATGGCAGCCATTTTGAAAATTCCAAGTACTGTTGGTACCTCGGGCCACCACTGCCAACATTTACTCAAACTTTCAAGACTTTGCCTCTTACAACGAAAGATTTAAAATTTGGATTTTTTTTTACACTTTTGTAGTTTCCATGGTAACGGCGGCCATTGTTTACCATTCCAATGTCTCTTGCACAACTTCACATGGCGGTTCACATTATGGTATAGTTCCATCAACATGGGTCTGACCAATTACGAGAAATAGCGTGGACAAAATGTGGAAGAATAAAAATAAAAAGAAAAAAAAGAAACGTAGAATAACAATATGTCACCCCAACTCCGTTGAGGGTGCCATAATGACACGCGAAGCGAATTAAAGGTTTTTTCTTTCATGAATTCAACGGAGAAGATACGTGTATTGGTTGATTGAAGGTTTGGGATCATGATTGATCAATCAATCAATTGATCGATCGTTTGATTGATTGATTGATCGAATGATTGACAGTTCGTAAAAATAGCGATGGGACGTTTATTTCGGATTCTGCACTTGATTGATATCAACACTTGATTGATTGATCGATCTCTAATCATGATTTGATCAATGTGATCATGATTTGATCACTCTGATCATGATTTGATTGATTGATTGATTGATTGATTGATTGATCAATACGTTGTATTGCCTAAAATGACACATTTTGCATGGGTTTATTTATTGTCTATAACGTTTCATACTGTTCAGTGACAAATATCTCACGCACAATTTTGCATGTAGTATTCAGAAAAATACTCTATTTGCTTTTCTTACATCCGAAAAAAAAGAATTGCGAATGAGTTATTATAACACTAGATTTGCTATTGCAAGCAATAGCGGACGATGGCACCCCGTACTGCACATTGTCACAGTAGCATCAACAATTCTGAGTGAACAAAAGTCAAATGGCATATCTATTATACATGTCGGAATTAACATGTCTAAACAACACCCCCCCCCCCCCCCCCCTTTTTTTTTTGCTCTTCCGTAGAATACGTTTCAGCTCTATACATAGTTTGGGAATCCTTTTTAAATCTAAAATTAGACACGCGCGCCAGTAGGAAGGTGGTGTCACGTGATACTGAAGTATATTATCGTGGACTTAGCATATTAATATTCTTTTTAGAGGGGACCTTGGACAGACAACATGTGTATATATTGACGGAGCGGCGTATTAACTGTTCAATTTATTCTTCAATAGCTCGCGTATCACACAATACATGTAACTTATCGTGTACAATTTAATTACATGTTTATCGATTGATTTCAGCTAATGTGTAAATTTTAGCAGGTGTGTCATTCACGGATATGTACTTTAACGCAAGTGCAGAAATGTCAGCAATTTGTACTCTGAGTGTTTCTCGTTCTGTCGGTGGCGATTTTCTCTTTTAAAGCACATTAAATAAAATACATATTTTTATTCTAGAATATTCTAGTACATGTTAGCAGTACAGCATTGCATGTGACCCTATGCACATACTCCTAATTACGATTTCCGTGGAATTGTTGTTATATTTTTAAAGAAAATGCAGCTTAAATGCATTTTCCCATAGGGTCAATGTTAAACTTTTGTCCAGTTTCCATGGCAATGGCAGCCATTTTGAAAATTCCAAGTACTGTTGGTACCTCGGGCCACCACTGCCAACATTTACTCAAACTTTCAAGACTTTGCCTCTTACAACGAAAGATTTAAAATTTGGATTTTTTTTTACACTTTTGTAGTTTCCATGGTAACGGCGGCCATTGTTTACCATTCCAATGTCTCTTGCACAACTTCACATGGCGGTTCACATTATGGTATAGTTCCATCAACATGGGTCTGACCAATTACGAGAAATAGCGTGGACAAAATGTGTGGAAGAATAAAAATAAAAAGAAAAAAAAGAAACGTAGAATAACAATATGTCACCCCAACTCCGTTGAGGGTGCCATAATGACACGCGAAGCGAATTAAAGGTTTTTTCTTTCATGAATTCAACGGAGAAGATACGTGTATTGGTTGATTGAAGGTTTGGGATCATGATTGATCAATCAATCAATTGATCGATCGTTTGATTGATTGATTGATCGAATGATTGACAGTTCGTAAAAATAGCGATGGGACGTTTATTTCGGATTCTGCACTTGATTGATATCAACACTTGATTGATTGATCGATCTCTAATCATGATTTGATCAATGTGATCATGATTTGATCACTCTGATCATGATTTGATTGATTGATTGATTGATGATTGATTGATCAATACGTTGTATTGCCTAAAATGACACATTTTGCATGGGTTTATTTATTGTCTATACGTTTCATACTGTTCAGTGACAAATATCTCACGCACAATTTTGCATGTAGTATTCAGAAAAATACTCTATTTGCTTTTCTTACATCCGAAAAAAAAGAATTGCGAATGAGTTATTATAACACTAGATTTGCTATTGCAAGCAATAGCGGACGATGGCACCCCGTACTGCACATTGTCACAGTAGCATCAACAATTCTGAGTGAACAAAAGTCAAATGGCATATCTATTATACATGTCGGAATTAACATGTCTAAACAACACCCCCCCCCCCCCCCTTTTTTTTTTGCTCTTCCGTAGAATACGTTTCAGCTCTATACATAGTTTGGGAATCCTTTTTAAATCTAAAATTAGACACGCGCGCCAGTAGGAAGGTGGTGTCACGTGATACTGAAGTATATTATCGTGGACTTAGCATATTAATATTCTTTTTAGAGGGACCTTGGACAGACAACATGTGTATATATTGACGGAGCGGCGTATTAACTGTTCAATTTATTCTTCAATAGCTCGCGTATCACACAATACATGTAACTTATCGTGTACAATTTAATTACATGTTTATCGATTGATTTCAGCTAATGTGTAAATTTTAGCAGGTGTGTCATTCACGGATATGTACTTTAACGCAAGTGCAGAAATGTCAGCAATTTGTACTCTGAGTGTTTCTCGTTCTGTCGGTGGCGATTTTCTCTTTTAAAGCACATTAAATAAAATACATATTTTTATTCTAGAATATTCTAGTACATGTTAGCAGTACAGCATTGCATGTGACCCTATGCACATACTCCTAATTACGATTTCCGTGGAATTGTTGTTATATTTTTAAAGAAAATGCAGCTTAAATGCATTTTCCCATAGGGTCAATGTTAAACTTTTGTCCAGTTTCCATGGCAATGGCAGCCATTTTGAAAATTCCAAGTACTGTTGGTACCTCGGGCCACCAC
>JAHUZM010001076.1:0-10819 GCA_019925275.1 Mytilus edulis
AAAAATTATCATAGAAATCGGATAGACTAAGCACTGCGATTGTTTCTTTGCATCAAGTGTAGTGGATTGATTTGATTGTTTTTGCTTAACGTCCAGTGGCAAATAGTCCATGCAAATTAAAGCCATTGTGTTAGAAATTCACCTCAAGTCTACTTAAACATTAGCTTTTATTTGTATTTTTCTGAAAGAAGGAGAGAAAAAGAAACAGAATGAAATAGAATTGCAGACACGCACTTGCTTCAAATGTATTTTCTGGAATAAAACCACTATGCAATTTTAAGCATTGATGGCTATTTCGACTTAAGTTAGAATAAAGTGGCAGTTATTTCATAGCAAAATTATCTGATCCCGACTTGACTGTGATGAAAAAAAGCAACATATTACATAGTAGAGCGCACTGGTTCCCGAAAAGTGGATAGTATAAGAACAGGTACTTCCGATCTGGGCAACAAGGCAAACATTGGCCCCATCATACTTTTATATATCTATTTTATCATTCACGAGAAACTTCCGTCACGGGCTCTACCGTCACCTTATGACGTGGAGCCTTTCAATTGATATCAATTCGTTATCCATTTTCTTTTACTTTTGCACAAAGTTACAGCTACTCGTAGGAACTACATTTTGTCTAAAATATGTACTACGTTTTTGTATGTTCTTTGTGACCGGGCCCGAAATAGTCTATATATCATCTTGGTGGTGTAAACAAAACACAAAGGAATTAACGCACAAACAGTTTTGAAAAATTAGCACAGCTCTACCTACGTAAGTCTCTCTAGTTTTCTACAGACACATACAAATAAGCAAAAACTAAACGAAGAGGAAAATGACCAAACAGAAAAGAAAATAAAAAAACTCCGTCACGGCTTTCTTGATTATTTCTTTTTTCATATCAACAATAGCCAGACTCTTTTTTTGGAAACTCCACCACTTGCACGTAAACAGAAGTGTATATTTTAACACTGAGATTCTTCTAAAATAATACAACAAACAAACAAACAAACAGCGAATTTCAAACCGTTTAGTTTTGTGTTGTTGGCTTGCTGTTTAATTGATGTATACACTGCATCTCCTATGATTCATATGGCTGTTTTATGTGTCAACAAGTTGTTGCTTATTTACTAAACAATGAAGGTATTTCGCATTTTATAGCTGATGTTTATCATTTGAAAAATCTATTTCAAGGTATCCCCCTTTTCTTCATAAAATAATTTATATCAAAACAATGCAAAACAAAAACAAAAAGCAAAAAACACAAAAAAAAGTTGTTTTCCAGACATAAATCGTAACAAAACAAGCTTCGTTTTCAGAGGTAAGCATACCATGTAATGGGTTTGAAACCCTTATATAGTACCCAATTTGCAAAGTTTCCTCAGAGAAGGTATTGGCAAAAATCTGGTTGGTTATATACGTATAGTATACGTTTGCGGCTTGTGGTGTTTTTCTAGTATTTTGAAGTTGTGCTCTGCATAGATTAAAATCTAATAATTCTTAAAAATTTAAAACAACGACTCAATCATAAAATAAGTCTATGTCAGGGCTTTTTCGTAATAACAAACAAAAATTTGCAAAAAATTGATATAGTACACCCTTTTTTTTTGAATAATTTATACATTTAAGTTTGCACTGCATGCTACGATATCAAACCACAGTCTAGTAACCATTCTATGTCTGCTGGGAACATAGCCCTCGACGGGACGGAGTGAAATCCGTACGTACGATGAGGCGAAAGATTTAAATCTTAGTTGCTAGTACTCCGTTTTCTGTTTAATTTAGGATGTACGATAAAAGGGGGGTTGTTGAAAATAATATTTCAAAGAATAAGTTTGATGATAACAGCCCATTTACATTTTGTTAAACGTGTGTGTGTCCCACGTCACAGGTACGTTGTCGTCAAAGGTCGTTTATTAGTCTTAATGGTTATGCCCCCTCTTTTTCCCCTTTATTTAGAGAATTGAGTATATATATCTGGATGGAATCGAGATAGTTCAGAGCGAGACATATCGACAATGTTTCGACCTGTCTATTTGTCGTAGACTTAATGTCAGCATCAAGATGTTGTTTCTTTTTCTGTCGTTGGGCTGATGTTCAATTAACGTATAACCAACATCCGATTCTCCTTCTATTTCACACTTAATATTACGTGAATACTGCTGGCTGAAAAAAAAATATATATAAATCTGACAGAACTCATGTGATATATTGTAAGGACACCTGTCTATTGTTGCAGATTACACGTCTCCCTCTAGATTTCTTTTATTTATTTCCGTAGTTGGGTTGCTGTCTCATTGTCAATTACCTCTCATCTCCTTTTATTAACGCAGTACTTAACTGTCCATGCACACTAATCGCTGACAAAAATTATCATAGAAATCGGATAGACTAAGCACTGCGATTGTTTCTTTGCATCAAGTGTAGTGGATTGATTTGATTGTTTTTGCTTAACGTCCAGTGGCAAATAGTCCATGCAAATTAAAGCCATTGTGTTAGAAATTCACCTCAAGTCTACTTAAACATTAGCTTTTATTTGTATTTTTTCTGAAAGAAGGAGAGAAAAAGAAACAGAATGAAATAGAATTGCAGACACGCACTTGCTTCAAATGTATTTTCTGGAATAAAACCACTATGCAATTTTAAGCATTGATGGCTATTTCGACTTAAGTTAGAATAAAGTGGCAGTTATTTCATAGCAAAATTATCTGATCCCGACTTGACTGTGATGAAAAAAGCAACATATTACATAGTAGAGCGCACTGGTTCCCGAAAAGTGGATAGTAATAAGAACAGGTACTTCCGATCTGGGCAACAAGGCAAACATTGGCCCCATCATACTTTTATATATCTATTTTATCATTCACGAGAAACTTCCGTCACGGGCTCTACCGTCACCTTATGACGTGGAGCCTTTCAATTGATATCAATTCGTTATCCATTTTCTTTTACTTTTGCACAAAGTTACAGCTACTCGTAGGAACTACATTTTGTCTAAAATATGTACTACGTTTTTGTATGTTCTTTGTGACCGGGCCCGAAATAGTCTATATATCATCTTGGTGGTGTAAACAAAACACAAAGGAATTAACGCACAAACAGTTTTGAAAAATTAGCACAGCTCTACCTACGTAAGTCTCTCTAGTTTTCTACAGACACATACAAATAAGCAAAAACTAAACGAAGAGGAAAATGACCAAACAGAAAAGAAAATAAAAAAACTCCGTCACGGCTTTCTTGATTATTTCTTTTTTCATATCAACAATAGCCAGACTCTTTTTTTGGAAACTCCACCACTTGCACGTAAACAGAAGTGTATATTTTAACACTGAGATTCTTCTAAAATAATACAACAAACAAACAAACAAACAGCGAATTTCATACCGTTCAGTTTTGTGTTGTTGGCTTGCTGTTTAATTGATGTATACACTGCATCTCCTATGATGCATATGACTGTTTTATGTGTCAACAAGTTGTTGCTTATTTACTAAACAATGAAGGTATTTCGCATTTTATAGCTGATGTTTATCATTTGAAAAATCAATTTCAAGGTATCCCCCTTTTCTCCATAAAATAATTTATATCAAAACAATGCAAAAGCAAAACAAAAAGCAAAAAACACAACAAAAAGTTGTTTTCCAGACATAAATCGTAACAAAACAAGCTTCGTTTTCAGAGGTAAGCATACCATGTAATAGGTTTGTAACCGTTATATAGTACCCAATTTGCAAAGTTTCCTCAGAGAAGGTATTGGCAAAAATCTGGTTGGTTATATACGTATATATATAGTATACGTTTGCGGCTTGTGGCGTTTTTCTAGTATTTTGAAGTTGTGCTCTGCATAGATTAAAATCTAATAATTCTTAAAAATTTAAAACAACGACTCAATCATAAAATAAGTCTTTGTCAGGGCTTTTTCGTAATAACAAACAAAAATTTGCAAAAAATTGATATAGTACACCTTTTTTATTGAATAATTTATACATTTAAGTTTGCACTGCATGCTACGATATCAAACCACAGTCTAGTAACCATTCTATGTCTGCTGGGAACATAGCCCTCGACGAGACGGAGTGTAATCCGTACGTACGATGAGGCGAAAGATTTAAATCTTAGTTGCTAGTCCTCCGTTTTCTGTTTCATTTAGGATGTACGATAAAAGGGGGGATGTTGAAAATAATATTTCAAAGAATAAGTTTGATGATAACAGCCCATTTACATTTTGTTAAACGTGTGTGTGTCCCACGTCAGGTACGTTGTCGTGAAATGTTGTTTATCATATCTTAATGGTTATACCCCCTCTTTTTCCCCTTTATCTAGAGAATTGAGTATATATATCTGGCATGGAATCGAGATAGTTCAGAGCGAGACATATCGACAATGTTTCGACCTGTCTATTTGTCGTAGACTTAATGTCAGCATCATTTTGGCGAGTAAATCTTGTATCAGGTCCAACGTGAAGGAGCTTCTTAAAGGGAACTTTCATACAAGTAGTACGGAGTGCACTTTTGAAGAATATCCCTCCTTGAAGAATGTATAAGGTAATCTTTATTTAAAATCGGGTTGCATATATACATAATAACAATTCGTAGTTGATCGTTACGTAGTGGACATATTTACATGTTTAAATTTTTTCCCACAATCCCTATATTGCAATAGCAACAAAAGTGCCATTGTTTCACCAAAGCACATGCTAAGTTGTACACTGATATTTTTTTCATAATTTTTAAAACCAGACACTGAAGGAGATTTGACCTGTTTCTTAGTGGACACCAGAAAAAAATACGTTATCACTCTGCAGTTAATAATAGCATGATTATATAAAAATGGCCTTCTATTTTTATTCGCTTTAAAATATATTTTTTGATAAAGTTCTTTATTAAAGTATAACGAAATATGTTTGTTGTTCTAAACGTTACTAACCAAAAGACGTCTGGTTCATTTGAAATGTGCTCAATTTTTTTGCCAACAATTTAGCTGCCTTTATAAAAGCATTTCTTCGATTGTAAGACCCTAATGTTTATATCCAGTCCATTTCTTTCAAATATTGATTTTATAAAACTGTTTATTCGCTAAATTTAATGACATCTTCTCATATTGAACATTGCTAAAATTAAAAATCCGTTGTCAAAAACTGTTTATTAAAATATGTTGGTTCTAAACATACTTTTGAATAGTAATAGAACGTGATATATCAAGTAAAAATGACATTTATTTCGACTTTTTTTTCTACAATATTTTAGAATATGAATGTTGAATTAGAGATTTAGGGACATGCCATTTTGATTATTTTGAACCATGCAGGAATCAATATATTATTAATACCTCTAAAATAGTATGTTTCTTTGCTTACAAATGTTCAATCTAATTAAGGTAGTATGGGTGTCTTTCATCTCTTGGATTTTAAAAAACAGAGAATTTAAGGTCCAGATTTTCAATCAAGTTAGCAAAATTTGATGCGGAAATGCAGATAACTAAAAATAACTTGCATTTAAAAGAACAGATTTATTTAAGATTATAACTTATATAAATATTAAGTGTTGATTATTTCTGCTTTTTTTTGTATATATATTTAAATTGGCATTTTAAGGGGAGATAACTTTGAAATAGTGCATTTTCTGAAGCCGGAATCAATCTACATGGAATTTTGATATTTTGTATTTTAGCCAGAAAAAAACGCACGGTGACCCCATCTTTTCTCAAGATATTCTCAAATCATTTTCTAAAAATATCTTTACAATTCTATCATTTAGTTTAGCTTCTAATCTCATAATGGTGCTTTTCCCTGTATAATCCATACAAAACATGTCATTTTGTCACGACCTGTAGATTGAGATAATGCGCGGTGACCTAGCATTTTTATAATATCTTTGAACATATATCAATAGATTCTACGTTTTGGCAAAATATGAACAAATATTATCATTTTTAATTTAGACTACCACCTTAAGGGCATACGATACAGTTTTGAACCCGCATTTACCTTTTGATAAAAATTTCCATATAGACTATTTTTAACGGTGACTAAATCAAATAAGAAATGAAAAATATACCTTCATGGGCTACTTTTTGAGAAAAGTAAGTCGAAATTTTGTATATTTGCTCAAAATTCGGATTTGTGGTATTTTCTTTTTCGAAAGAGAGACATAACTTTTTTTTATGTTAAAAGATAAACACAAATTGTTTTTTGTTAAATAATATGTAAAGTCTGTATTTTATAAGTATCCTAAAAATTTATACATTTTTTATTCAGAAATAACTCATATTTATCAAATGTTTATGAATGTAGAAAAAGCATCAGTCAAAAAATCAGTCAAAAACTAAATCTTTTCCCTATAAGTCATAGTTGGGGGAGGACAGTGGTAAGGGAGACAGGGAGAAAGGGGGTAGGAGAAAGGGGGTAGGAGAAAGGAGAGGAAGGCTGGGAGAAAGGAGAAAAAGTTGGAGAAAGGAGAAAAAATAAAATATCTCTCCTTTAAAAAGATTTTCTAATATTTCAAGAAAAAATATCTCAAAAGGAGATGTTTTATTCTAATGGGAGAACGGAGAACGGAGGTAGGAGAAAGGAGAAGAGGGGTGGGAGAAGGGAGAAGGATACCCCCTGTCCTCCCCCTCATAGTTTGACACGTCGCGAAAATAACGTCATTACCTCCCCTGTAACTGTATCGTATGCCCTTAAATCATGTACTGACTACACAAAAAAATACTGACTTGTAAAGATCAAACACATTTTTTTTAAAGTAGCCGGGACAAGAGATTTCATTTTTATTGAAAAACGCCACTATATGTTGTTATTATACTGTAGTTTATATTATAAATTGCGAGTTTATAAATTTACCATGGGCTGGGGCCTGTATGCACAATAAAATTTTATTTGTTTTTGAACAATTAAACTTGATTTGATTGATTTAATACGTTTACAATTACAATTTTACGAAACTACCCTGCTGTTTTTTCTGTCCTTTCTGTGTAATTTGACCTTCATTGTCGATACAAAGTAGCTGTTCATATTACAATATACCCCATAACTCACGGTGGTGCTCCTACAGAATGAGACCAATACAGAGTATACATACATATATACTTCGTATCTTTCCCCACCATCAAATTTTCCTTTCTCTTAAGATACACGTGAAAGGAAATTAAAAACAAGAATATTTGTCTGTTTAGACTCTGTACGCAGACAGAATTGTATGAAGACGTAGTTGTTAATGTTTATAGCTCGTGTATTCCAACCAATGTAAGTCAAACTCTGAAAGATGAAATTTTTAACCTTATCTGTAGAGCTGTGAATATTCAATATTTTTTTATTATGAATATGAGTCGTATGACTTTTTTTTATGTGACAATAATCTATGACTTTCAGTTTGAGTAAACGTTTCTTATCATATAATCACTAAACTAGTAAACAAGTTTATGCGCTTTTATTTTAGATAAGTTTGTATTGCATACATGTATTGTATTCAGTTTTGTATCCACTTCAAAGTCTAACTGGGGTAGCCTGTATTACAATGTAGGCTCTAGTTATGCTAGTGCTGGATGTTGCAGGGCTCTAGTTATGCTAGTGCTGGATGTTGCAGGGTCAAACTGCAATCAGGTCGAATAATTTTGGTAATGGTAGTTTCTGCTTCTCTGCCAAGCATGTCTTGTAGATTTTCGCAAGGCCTTTGACAAGGTTATTCATATTGGTATATTATACAAATTATTACAGCATACAAATAATGGTATTTTTTATAACATTTTGAAATCTATGTATAGTAACGACAAAGTGTGTGTTAAAGTAGAAGACAAAATAACTGATTTTTTTAGATATAATGTTGGTGTACGACAAGGTGACATTTTGAGTCCCACATTGTTTAAACTGTTTATTAATGATTTGCCAGATATATTATCTAACAATTATGATGATGTCAATTTAAATGATGAAAAGATACCATGTCTACTTTATGCTGATGATCTTGTATTAATATCTGACTCAAAAGAAGGGCTTCAGAAGAGACTTGATACTTTGTGCACATTCTGCAAAGATTGGTGTATGGAAATAAATGTGAAGAAAACCAAGATTATAATATTCAATAGGAGTGGTAGACTCCTTAATGAAAATTTTAATGTAGGAAATAATTCTATTGAATGTGTTAAACAATACAAATATCTTGGCATAGTCATCCAAAATACTGGAAACTTTAATGAAGCCAGGAAACAATTATTCCAAAAAGGTCAAAAGGCCAGTTTTAAACTTTATAAAGATTTGAAATCATCTAATCCTCCTATTAAAACTCTTTTGCATTTATTTGATCACTGTATACAGCCAATTGTAACTTATGGTTGTGAAAATTGGGGTGTTATTAACATTACTTCTAAAAGGAAAAATTTGTCCCTTTATGACATATTTAAAGATTGGGAGTTTGAGAAGCTAAATTTAAAATTTTGTAAGTATATTATTGGTGTTACAAAGATGTGCACAAATGTAGCAGTCCTGTCTGAATTGGGTAGATATCCTCTTTATATAAATTTGCTAACACATATGTTTATGTATTGGCATAGACTAGAGAATTCTCCATCTGATTTATTGAAAAATGCTTATGCTGAGTTAAAAATGATAGAAAGTAAAGGTCAAACCAGTTCCAATAATTCATGGCTCTCTAATATCATTTTCTACAGTGAAAAATTGGGTATTGACCTAAATATATGTAAAAATCTAGGAAAAAATAAATTTAAAAACTTATTGAAAAAACAGCTCAAATCAAATTTTCAAAATGATTGGGAGAAAATGCGAGATTTTTATTTACAGAATCAAGGCAAATTGGACACTTATTTTTCATTCAAAAAGTCATTTGACTATGAAAATTATTTAGATTTAAAGCACCCACAAAAACATTTATTATTGCGCACCCTATTGAACCTTTCCATAGATTCACCTGCAAGTTACCTGTCCATTTAAACTTTTGGCAGTTCTATTGTCCCATCTAACAAATACAACAGGTATTGTTCTCTGTATAGTTTATTCACCAGGACCTTTAAATTTCTTCTAAGAGAAATCTATCACTCATTGATTAATCTACCAGAGTAAAAAGTTTACCTGCTAAACTGATAGAAATTTCTTGTTTCACATAAAAAAAAATGCCTGTGATTTCATGTTTATTAAACATTTATTATATTTTTTTCAATCTGTTCAAAATAGATAACAATTTAACCGTAAAAAGTTTGTTTTAAAAAAAAAAGTATTGTTCGTATGAAAATTTGCATCTTTTAGTTTATGTTTAGTTATAGAATACTTTTAAGAAGGCCTTCATATATATAAAAATCGCCATTTCATTGCATTTTTAGGTTTTTTTATCATTTTTTTTTTGGAAATAGGAATAATGTTGATTTTTTTCAGAAATCATCTTTTATTAAATGTTTGAATCAGTGTTTACATTCAACAGTTTGAAAATATACTACATTCAAACTAATATACAGTTTTAATACTTATAGTCAACATGTAATTTCTACCAGTTTAGCAGATAAACTTTTTACTCAGGTGGATTAATCAATGAGTGATAGATTTCAGTTAGAAGAAATTTAAAGGTCTGAGTGAATAAACTATACAGAGAACAAAACCTGTTGTATTTGTTAGATGGGACAATAGAACTGCCAAAAGTTTAAATGGACAGGTAACTATCAGGTGAATCTATGGAAAGGTTCAATAAGGTGCGCAATAACAAAATACAGACTTAGCAATCACTGTTTAAGAATAGAAACTGGCAGACATGAACGAATTACCAATGTATGTGGTAAATATGAAATATTACCTCGACATGAGAGGATATGTTTATATTGTAATACAAATTGTATTGAAAATGAAATGCACTTTCTTCTGGAATGCCCTATTTACAATAACCTCAGAAGAGATATCACTGATTATATAAAAAAATACCCCAGTTTAGATAGTTTAAATATAAATGATCTTTTTTCATGGATCATGATTAATGAAGATAGCAGATTTCTATCTATTTTATGTGCATACCTGGATAAAGGCCTGCAACTAAGAAAATCAGAAAATTAGTTAGATACTCTAAAATATATCAAGATTATCTCCCCTTGACCACTGATCCTTTCTTCATGCATTTGAATTTCAATTATTATTTTATGTTTCTTTAATCACTCTGTAATGTTTATGTCATGTTGTAATTAATGTTATGCTCTTAATGGGCCCTTTAATTTGGAAAATAAAAATATTGTATTGTATTGTATTGTGGCAGTAAACATGTGGCTGTTAAAGAAAAGAGCAAGCATACTTAGTCTATGTGCTTTTATTTTAGATAAGTTTGTATTACATACATGTATTGTATTCAGTTTTTGATCCACTTCACAGTCTAACTGGGGTAGCCTGTATTACAATGTAGGCTCTAGTTATGCTAGTGCTGGATGTTGCAGGGTCAAACTGCAATCAGGTCGAATAATTTTGGTAATGGTAGTTACTGCTTCTCTGCCAAGCATGTGGCAGTAAACATGTGGCTGTTAAAGAAAAGAGCAAGCAAACTTAGTCGGCTCGGATACAAAAAAAAAATGTCTGTCAGATTGGCAGATTTAGGACTGCATACTGTTATACACCTTATTGCTATTTGTCCGCCATTACTGTAATGTATATCACACAAGTTCCTGTAAAATTTTGATGTCATACATTTCATAAGACAAAATATCTGTCGCCACAATGGAAAAGTCAAAAAGTTCAAGCGGCCGGGTTAGCCAGGATTAGTGATTAGGTTTATTGTGAATTAGCAAGTGAGAATTCAGCTCCTCATGTCAGCTTAGTACATAGCATGGTTAATATTCATATACATTGTAC